>CM067374.1:46718283-46848895 GCA_034401795.1 Chaetoderma sp. LZ-2023a | reverse complement strand
CGTGTAATTGTTTGAGTGGGTAGCTTCCCATGGCTTGTGCCATTATGTTCCTTTTTTCGAGCACGTGACTGGTGTTGATCAGCTAACGTATATGCGTCCTTTAAAGTTGGAGAACCGGATTTGTTTGAGTCGTTTGCCGTGGCCGATGTGCCAGCACCATCTCGGTCCGGACCAGAAGGAGAACACGATGACTTGTCCATCTGACAATACGGACATCGGCCAACAGCAGCAGCAACAACAGTCGACTCATTATCATTATCGGAAGCTGTTTTTATATCACTGCTTGTTGATAACTCATTTTGTTTGGATGTATCGTCGGCCATTTCTGCGCATCAACGTGCAGACGTCACATGGCCTCTTTGGGGTTTTTCACAACCATTTCTATGTCGATAATTTCTGTAATGTGGCGCACTTGATAATAACAACCAAAATCACCTTACTAAACAACGCGATGTATGTACGCACACTTCCTAGATGTATAGTACGGCACACTATTAGCTTTTCTCACCAAACGCGTAGTGCCTACTTGACCAGTCACTACACACGACATTTGCGTAAATCCGTTTACAATCTCCGTAGCATACAGCTGGCAACAGACAAAAACACTCCAAGCCTTGAAATGATACTAATGCTACCCACGGATTCCTACAAAACAAATTTATATGACGAATGCAATTGCTTCGAGAGCAGTACATCTGAGATAGGCCAAACTGCAATTGAAGTTGCTTTTCTAGAGAAGTTGTCTAGTCCTGGAGCTATTGCATTTGGATAATTCTCGGCTGACGCGTTCTACAACTGCACTAGGTGATCTAGGAAGCAGTGGTCCCTGCCCGGGCGATCGATTCCTAGCGCGGAGTGGTGGCTGGGCGCGCTGCAAGCCAGGCCGGTATGCCAGACCATTGATTCTTGGCTCAGCTATGGCGTCATCAAGTGATCGATACAAGAGAAACATGAGTCCAAAAATAGCTGCAGCAAGCTTTTCCATCGACACGGCGCTCCTGCGTCATCAACTCCAAGACAACGACCTGCTGTAGCTGAGCTCGCTGCTTAAACCTGCCAGCCAATACCAGCCATCATCCAGCCGTTCACTGTGTCCTCAGACTCCAGGCATGGTTGATTTTGCTGGTGCTGCGGTGTCTGCGAGCTGGTCACCATGCCGCGACCACAACGTGCGTCACCGTAACTCGGTATCACGGTCAGACAACATGTCTGTTGCTCGGTGTATCACCAGTATCGTCGTTTCTGTCGCCAGATATCAACAAAGCACACACTGTCAGTCGGAGAATGGAAATCACATTGCTGACGTCATTGTTCCAAGACCAATATATATGTCGCCAAGAGCTTGGTCTCTGACGCCGAGTGAGCGCTGCGATAGAAAATCCAGCACAAACGGAGTCGACATTTCCAGCATTAAATGAATATCGGATGAAGCTATTTCTGGAATACTGGGTTCGCATAGTTGAGCAATGTCGAATGTTTTAGCTCGATTTTAATCTGCAATGGAGGAAACCAGTTTTAGCTATGTACCGCCCATCTCTCGCTAAGCACACCTTACGCTTCATCCGTCTTTGGATCGATCGAACCTTGAACTCTGTGAATCTCACTTTGCAATTAAACCATACAGGTAAGCTGTTGAATATTTTGAAACTAAATTTACTGAGTGCTGTTGCTGCCTATGGCAGTAATAGCTCCCAGTCAAATTAGTTTCAAGATATTCAAAAGAATGCCTCTTAAGTAGTAAATACATACAATCCGTACAACTTGATGGACTATTACACGTTTATGGCGGACAATTGATTATGACATGTGAAGTAGTTGATTATGCCGTCATATGATTGATCGATAAACTGGATTCATCGATTGCTTACAGCTAGCCCATTTCTTGCGCAAGACTATCCGGAAGTCCCTAACCTTTGATAATGAGATGCTCTAAGAAAGCATTGACTACATTCTCGTTGATAAAAAAAACATTTTCATGTTGTGTCGAAGCGTTGCTTATAACTTAATGGCATCTATTTTTTATTTTGAAGGGTTGAGTATCAATCCCTCGGACACCATCCGCACTTGCCCTTGCGTTGTTGTCCCGAAATTGATGTCGTTAAAGAAGGCTTAGTTGTAGCGCAAGTTCATGCACACGCGCTCGCGGATAGAGGCCAACATGGCAATTAAATCTTAGATTTTCAATCCACGCTCACCACCTGGGCCGAACTTAAGGTAGTGCAACAAGTGCGTTTGCACAGGGATTCCAAATTTCCAGGGCTCCTAAAAGGTTATACAAAAATTTCTTTTGCCCTTGCATAATATAACTTCGCGCTACACGCATAGACGCCACACCTATAGAAGAACTCATAAATAAGTCAACGTGTTTCTAAATGAAAATAATTGTGAAAACGACGTAAATAACGTTCTTTTGAATATTTTGAACATAATTGGATCTTTTTGTGTTTGAAACACGTTAGTTATTTCTAAGCGGTACTGTATACGACTGATGTGGCAAAATCTCACAGCTCTCAGACCCTCAGCAGACACACACCCCCCCCCCCCCACCCTGCCACCCCACCCCTGCATCCGGTTGAAACTGAACCATCGCTCTCTTCCGATCCTAACGGCAGTTCCGAGGGCACCGGGTAGGAATTTCAGAAACTTTGCACATGGTCCCCTGAGACATATGTTCGACCCTGCGCACCACCAATCAGCTCGCCATAGAAGCAGCATATTCACATAATTATTAGGAACGGTTCCATCTTGCTGTGATAGATCTACAGATAAGAGTAGGCAATAAGAATAATTACATGCCTGCCAAAATACACACCATTGATAAAACCTTATGAAGAAACTGGCCAAATTTCACTACGCGAAAGGCGCAAACAAAAAAACCTTATCACATTTTACAAAATTGTTAATGGAAACTGTACAGATTATTTAATAGATATTATGCCAACACGATTGGGAGATGTAGCTTCCTATAATCTCAGAAATCCAGAGAATTTCGTCATAAGTTAGACAATAAGAGGCTTGAGATATTAAAAAAATCCTTTATCCCGAGCACTATCCAACTGTGGAATAACTTAGACACCACAATTAAAACATCCCCAACTCTGGATATCTTTAAGAAAAAGCTTATCAGCTCATATCAGACATCTCCACAGAAAATTCCAGTCTACTTTTCGCTTGGTCAAAGAAAAGATAACATTATTCTGTGTCAGCTTAGAAAAAAATGCAGCCAATTAAATGCTGATTTACACAGATACCATCTCATAGACCAACCCGTTTGCATTCATTGCCATGTACCTGAGACTTCTCACCATTTCTTCCTGATATGTCCAAAATGAGCCGATGAAAGACAAATTCTGGTGGACTTCCTTCTTCAATTCGGCCCAATTGGTTTACTAGTGATTTTAAATGGAAGCGACAATCTTTCGGCCGAGGTGAACGAGGAATATAGCGACTAGGGTACATCGTTTTATGAGGCAGACTGACAGATTTTGACTTATGTTTGTCTGTCTTATGGAGAGATGTACTTTTCGTAAGCATATTTCCAAGCCTCCATCCATACCGGAAGAAGTGATGCGAATGCGAATGAACTAGTGATTTATTTTTTATTTATTTATTTTTTTATTATCACTGTTTGTATCGTGCTCTTGTTATTGTTCAGAATATCAACATCATATTTACTATTGCCAAGATGATTGCCTTTACTAAATTTGTGTTATTGAACAATAGTGTTATTGTAATTAGTACACCATGAAACAACATCTCTCTCTCTCTCTCTCTCTCTCTCTTCTCTCTCTCTCTCTCTCTCTCTCTCTCTCTCTCTCTCTCTTTGGTGTATATATGTTTTAGTTTGAGTATCTTGGCGTGTTATTGATGATGTAGGGATAGGGCCTGGATAAGTTGATAGAACTTAACTTGCGCCCAATCCCGTGGTACAATAAAATAAGTTTAAAAAAAGGTAGGCCCTAAATATAAACCCAATGTGAATTTAAAACTATTCTGTTGAGTATTTCTACCGAAATTTACGGGGAGCTGTTGTTATATAAGGCAGAAAATTAAGTTGGCTTGGCATACTTAACATCTTAAAGGGATGCTAATCGCATCTCAGATGTTGTATTATACCGATAGGTTATGGTTTATAGATTCAATATCATTCATATCCTGTCACATTCCCTGATCTGTATCACAAATAGCTGCTTTGTAATATCACGTAAATGTTGAACAATGATCTCCACCATTTTGTCTTCTCAAGCGATAGTGCGCGATGTCAGGCAAGTGTCAATGCATTACATTCTTTATTAGCTAATACTTAGCCCGTTGGATATTTTGAAACTAATATGACTGGAAGTTATTGCTGTCTATGGCAGCAACAACTTCCAGTCAAATTTGTTTCAAAATACTCACCAGCTTACCTGTATGATTGATTTGATAAGAAATTGCCAAGATATAGGCCTACCCAGGCAGGAGCGCTAGCATTTTTCTGATTGGTTGAAAACTAAATCATGACAGTCATCATAGGCTGTAGAAATGTACCAACATTTAGCTACTAAAGCCTGAATATATTTCTTTAGCGGCATGATAAAAATCTTAAAATTGGTTTATGAGTGCCATATTAGATCACCTGAATAGCTATCGAGAGAATGATGTTAGTTATCCTTTAAGGCGTGTTAACGCTAGAGAGATAACCCGAAGTTCAACCAATCACAAAGTTTAGTCTTACTCGTGTAAGCATTCACACGTATACGAATCTTTGCAATCGACCGGAACTACTTCGGATTAGCCCACTGGTCTGCATACCACCCTAGTATTCTTATGGTCAAGCGTGGTTTAAAACAGAGATACTAGGATGTCACGCTCTTAAGCGGTGGCGATGTGGTGAGTGGTGGGCGAGTTAACCCTTTAATGATTAAATTTGTTCAAAAAATTCTAATATTTACTTATTGAATATCCATTTGCAGGCCAAGAGAAGACTATTTTTGAAAATTTACCACTGTATTGACTTGCTCGGTTATCGAGCCAGTCATTCCAGTGGTAAAATTTCAAAAATAGTTTTCTCTTTTGCCTGCAAATGGATATTCCTCCAGACCCCTACAGAGGCCGGTCTTGGCCGGCTTCGTCGTGAAAGGTTTAACCTCGTCATTATGTCTTCCGAATACTAGAACTTCCGGACAATTATTATAAAACTTCATACTAAACTAAGATTTGGCCAGCAATGCTCTGATTTGATCAGCCCTAACCTATCCAGTTCAGAACTATATTGACAGAACGGAAAGATTTGCCTAGCAACGCGCTATTTTCAGTTTTCTTGGAGACCGATATAGAAACAGGAAAACGGGTTTATGTGCAAATCTGGAGTTTCGCAATATGCTTTGCATATACCGATATATATATATATATATATATATATATATATATATATATATATATATATATATATATATATATATATATATATATATATACACACCAATATTTAGCTAAAATAACGGATTTTCTGCGACGCGTGATATTGATAGAACAGGGTCTATGCCAACATCCGACGCCAATAAAGGCGACTATATTAGATAGCCAACCACCCACCCGAAAGACAGTCTTTATTTTGAGATCGGCCAAGCTGCGTCTTATTTCTACTTGTTTCCACAATATTATTCACAAAACTAAGGCCATACTGCTTTGCAAACAACCACTCTAAATGAGCAATTTCATCGTTTTGTTCATGTGCAAAATCTATTTTATTCGAACTGGGACGTTATATTAACAGTTATCATTGATTTAGACAGGTCACGTGTACACACCCGATCAAGAGAATAGAGCGTGCAGCTTGTGGCAAACGATGTAACAAAATAAAGAACAGAAATTAGACTACTGATTGCAAATAGATCCCTTGAATCTTTTTTCCATACATAGACTTTGCATCACCTGAGCAGTCCCTCCTGGAACACACCCGAAAAGAGAACTGCTGCCCGCCATCAAACACCCTGAAAATGCAGGTTATTGGGTCCGTACTGGGCCGATACCGGGTCGTATTGGCCCGGAATTGACCAAGTAATCGTCCAGTAACCTGCGTTATCAGGGAAATAGGGAACCCATGAGCGCGGGATATATACAACTATGTGCAGATTCGGCAAATGTCTGCCACCTGTAGACACAATGTAGCACTCCCAGTGCCACTAAATAGGAACAAAAAGCAGAACTGGATTTATTACCAATGAGTTCCATCGACAGTAATTGGGGAGGGCCTGGGAAGGGGTCCCTCTTCTGGAGAAAAGTGAAAATTAGCATCCAATTTTAAATGTTCTCAAGTGGGAGGACGCCCGGCGCTAAATCTGGCCCTGGCAACAAACACGGAAAGGCAGTGCAGCTGGACCTTAATGTTACAAGAATATTAATTTGTCTCCGTACGGATTGACTGATGCCTTCCCGACCCCGAATTGGGGCTCAATAGATCACATTAAATATATCAATTGTACCTTCCAGATTGTCTGAATCGGTCAGTGGGTTGAACGATTACGCTTGATTCATCAGTTCTAGCTGATTTACCCCACATCAAAACTTCCAATGGCCAGAGATATGTCATGAAAATGAGCACTAAGAATTAGTATATATGCTGCGACACTGAACAAAGTTCAAAGATAAGGATGCAAGATGTTATCAACAGATCTAGACCCGGATGTAAAGCATGCTGCATGCATTATATATAGGACAAATTATATGTCGCGAAAACTATGTTGTAGGAAAAAAAGATGCTCAATAGAATGCATGACTCAAAAGGTGATACGTTTTAAGACTATATATAACGTTATGATTTTTCGACAAATTTCGCACATAAATGCCCTTCATCAGTTCCTTACGTGATGTGCGAGATGCAGCTTCTGATTAAGCGCATTGCTATGCGAAAGCTTGCCGAGGAATAATGCAGTTAGTCTTAAAATGTAGCACTTTTTGAACCTTGTTATCATTATCAATGGACTAACATGGCTACCACCATTTTTAATTACTTGATGAATCCGGTTTCTGAGACAATCACATGACGTCAAAATCAACTACGTCACATGTTGGCTGACGTCGTAATTAATGTCGTGATCTAGTCCGTCCTAAGCGCTTAATAGCCCGGCAAGTTGTACGAATTGTATGTCTTTACTACTTAATAAACCTTCTGTCATAGGCAGAAACAACAGCCAGTCAAATTAGTTTCAAACGATTTAACAGCTTACCTGTACAGATTTCTGGAAATTGAGATTCGGAGAGTGCAGGGATCGATTGATCCCAACACGAGCAAAATGTGGTTGGAGATTCACTATGGATGGGCGTGGAATAACTAAAACTGGATAAGATGTGCTAAGGCGTAGTAGTGCTGCACTCAGAGTGAATAGCCATAAACTGATGAATCATTCATTTAGATACAAAGAGAGTCAGAGTCGATTCTAATAACGCATATTACTGAGCCGGTACTGGGCCAATATCTGGCCAATATAGCTCGGTGACGGTCATGTACTCGTCCAGTAAAGTATTAACAGGTGAACGGGAAGAGCAGACTATAAGGCAGTGATAATTAGCTGGAGAATAGCCAGTAGGGGAAGAGCCGACAAGGTGTAGTCAGAGAATCAGAGAATAAGACCTAGAGTACCAATCTGATACATGAAGAGCCAGTATCATTAGTTGCTCGAGCCCAGGTGAAGGTGGTGATGACACATGGATCACATAGTCACCAACTCGCAAGCAACAAGTTAATGTATGCCATAGGGAACAACATGTTGCAAGCACCATTTTGGCTTAGACGGTTGACTGAAAATAGAGCAGTGTTCCATTTTCAAGCCGACATTTTGTTTCGAAACACTTTGTTGGTTGTGGGTGACATACGAGCCAACATGTTGCTAGCGATTTGTAGTTTGCTTTTTTGAGCCCCACATGCCACTGTATTAACACTCCGTTTTGACACGGCTGAAATGCCCGTACGTCCTGCACCGACACCGACAAAAGGAGGAGTGGCGCTGTAGACGATACGCATGCTACCACAAACATCTTCCAGTTCTGTAGTAAATAGGCGAAGCATCTGAGAAGGATCCAGAGCGGCTTTACATCTCAGGGCGTCAAGCAATTCTAGTACACGTTAAAGCATACGTTCACCGATTATTTCCATGTCGAGACAGAGCAACGAGTTGCACCTGACTATAACATCGACCATATGGTACTAGAGGATTTGGAGCAAATAGTAGACACTATTTGAGAGCTAGCGGAGCGCTAGCAGATGATAAGAGACCATTGACGACGATGGTAGAGAAATAGAATGGATGGAAGAATATAGAAGAAAATTACCGACCATGAGAAACGATAGTAGACAAATGTAAAGGATGTGAAAAGATAGTGGACAATAGTATCCTGACAGTTGAGGAGGTGATATGGTGGATAACCGTATAGGACAGCGATGCACTATACAAGATTGGTAACATCTCGCCGTTGTCTGTACAAGTCGGCCAGCAAAGATGTTCCATGTTTGTCCATGTGCTAAGGATACCATAAGATACACCAGCGCAGAGAGCCTTGGAATTCTCCCTACTGGGAGCCAGCAAATACAAAGCCGTAAATCTGTTATGTGTGCTGCAAGATAGGTAAGCTCAAGAACACATGACTCTGTGTGCACGTAGATCAACAATGGACCTGAAGAAGCTAAAGATTTTGACTGCGGACAAGACACAAAGGTCAAGCGTGAAGAAGGACAGATTGTAGCTGTATGATGTTTCTACTACTACTATTTCCGCAGAATACAGTAATTATACATACTAGTGTGATAGAGCATGCTGGCAGAAGATAATAGAGAGTACTAGATGATGTGGAGAGATAGTGGGAAACAGTAGAGTGATATCAGAACGTGTTGTATGATAATAAAGAATTTCTCGTGCTCAATAATGGAGAGACCTGATCTGTCACTCAAGTATCTTATGTCATACTCGTCACATGTTGACTGACGTCACAATATATAGTCATGTATCTGGCTGCGTCAGGAACATCGAAAATTCCGTCAATTGTACAAATTGTATGTCTTTACTATGTAATAAACATACTGTTGCATATTTTAAAAGACTGAGTTGACATGGTGCTGTTGCTGCCATAGCAAGCAACAGCACCCAGTCAATTTTAAACGATTCAGCGGCATACATGTCTAGTTAGTTACCTTGAAATTGGGATTTTGGAATTCGGGATTCAGTTTGTTAATTGATTCGAACATGCGTACAATGTGTGCGGCGATAAGCTAGACATGGGCGTGCCATAGATAGAAATGGGTGTGACATAGCTAGAAATGGGCGAGGCATGGCTAGAACTGGGTAGACATCTGTTGTCTCCTCTCGTTTTACAGACATTAATCTTACAACAATAATGCCCACTATATTATTACTCAATCTACCATTGTCTACGATGATTTCTCCCATGCCCTATTGTCTAACTGCTATCTCCTATCATATACTAGTGTTCTACTGCGCTCCCATATAGTCACACACCCTCTACCGCTACTTCTGCTAGTCTCCTCTATCTTCTTCCATCCACTAATATTGCCTGCTGTCATCTCACATACATCTGTCTACTATTTTCTCGCACCGTCCACTATCGATCTACTGCGGCATGGTATATTGTTTCATTCTCTACAATGGAGGAATCCAGTTTTAGCTATTCCTCGCCCATCTCTAGCTAAGCACCACCAACGCTTTGCTCGCGTTGGGATCGGGCGATACCTGTAGTCCCTAAATATCAATTCCCAGAAACCTATACTTGTAAGCTGTTGAATATCTTGAAAATAATTTGACTGGGTGCCCAGTCAAATTAATTAAAAACATTTAACAGAATGTTTATTAAATAGTAAAGACATGCAATTCGTACAACTTGACGCAGTATTAAACGTTTTTGACGGACCAAATCGGGTCATCCATGACGTAATTGATTATAACGACAGTCAATAAACTGGATTCCTCAATTATCACCTCACACTACTGTACTATGGGTTACGGTACTGATATGTATTGAACCTGGAAAAGAAGGACACACTGACCAACTTATGCGATGCTCGTGTACAATAAATCCACCCAATAGGCTACGTTTAATACCCTATACCAAAACCTGTTGCAACGACAACTCGGGCAAGAATTGTCTCTGTTATTCAGTGAACCGCGACAAATAGGACAAATAGGACACGCCGACTGATTTTGGATACCGGACATACTGGTAGACTATGACGCATCCACACACCAGGCTTGGCGACTATATGTGAAAACGCCGTGAAACGATGGTCTGAATAAGAATTGGTGAATCCAGTTGATTGATCAATCATATAACGCAATAATCAACTACGTCACATGTAGGCTGACGTCATTATCAATTACATCATGAATGTTGCGATTTAGTCAGTCATAAATGATTGCCATAGGCGGCAACAGCACTCAGTCAAATTATATTTCAAGATATTCAACAACTTATCTGAAGAGTTTTCTGGAAATTGAGATTCAGAGAGTGCATCGATCGATTGATCCCAACATTGGCAAAGCGTTGGTGGAGCTTAGCTTGAAATGGGCGGGGCATAGCTAAAACTGGATTCCTTCATTGTTTGTGATGTTTAGTGAACCATTAAAATTAGGTCAGACAAACCTACCTTTGATTTACGACGCATTAGCAACCTATAATGCATCCACACAGAAGATCTGACTATGGTATGGGAGAAAGAATGTCTTGAAACTACAGCATGGTTAAACATTTCCTATGATGTTCAGTGAACCGTGAAAAGTAAGTCACAATGCCAGATTCTTGATAAGGAACATGCCTTTAGTCCACAATACATCCACACATCAAGTTTGGTTACTGTATATAAAAGATGACACCATATACTGCCTGAATAGCTTACAATTGATTCCAATGTGAAGCTTGACCTCTGACGTATATTGCACAGAAACTAGATTAGACCGCCCCATATCTTGTATGGGTTGTATGGCCAAAGCATAGAGTCCCTGCACACAATGCTATGTTGGCCCAATGTTTGGCCAATGTATGTTTATTCGTTGGCCCACCATAGTTTTCTTGTTGGGATTACGTTGGCCCAACGTATCGTGTAGTTTTTCCATGTAAAATCCACGTTAGCCTAACGTAACTAACTTAGCATCAGCCAGCCAACGTAAATACAACGTAGGGCCAACGTAACTAATTTTCTATTAATCAACGACACGTAAGACCAACGTTGGGCCAACGAAACCACCTGTTGGGCCAATGTAAGGCCAACGAGCAAAACTACATTGGGCCAACAAATAAAACTTACGTTGGGCCAACGAAACAATGTTTACTGGGGTGTTTCCACACACCAATTTTGATTACGTCAGACCAATAACTGTTGAAATTACAGCCAGGATTGGTGCACCGGACTACAATATAACACAAAGTCGTGGCATCTAAGTAATATCGTTCCCAACTGGACGCCATGCTTGAAACAAGTTGGGGGCAGTTCTGTTGTTTTTCATCGAATCAACTTTGTTTTCGCAATGAAGATACTAGATGCCAACATGAATATTTAGACCAGGTTTGGTCTAAATCTGTCCAGAAATAACAAAACGTGCGATCATTGTGGGTGATGCGTAGACAGACCGAGAGGCAGACAGACAGATGGACGGATGCCGGACGTGTGGCGATCACTCTCGCTCAGCTGTCTGACAAACCAGCTGAGCTATAGATTGATTGGCAATGTTATGTGATAATGGAAGACGTACAATTCTGTTACCAGAGGTGCGTTCAGGAGCGCCGAAAACGTTTTCCGTTACATAACAGTGTTCAATAATATGTCGCATACTCACTATATACATCAGTTTAGTAATGTAGACGACACATTACTGAACAGTGTCTCACGAAGAACGCGAACGTTTGCCGAACGTTTGCCGAACATTCGCCTTCCCGAGCTCACTCCAGGTGGTGAATTTTGATTATGACGTCAGTTGCTCATTTCATTTTTCAGTACCTCATGTAATTGCATTTTCTGGACAATCTGTAAGTTGTCATAGTAAAACAATGAACATTTCCATTGTAGGCCATGCCCGCCCATCTCTATCTAGGGTTCACCCACACCTCGCGTGTTGATTTCTGAATTCCCTGACTATAAATTTCCAGAAAACTAGACAGGTAAGCTATTAAATATTTTGGAACTAATTTGACCTGGTGGGCGTTGTTGCTGCCGTCCAGTCAAATTAGTTTCAAAATATTCAACAGCATGTTTATTAAATAGTAGAGACATGCAATTCGTATAACGTGTTGGACTATTAAGAGTTAAAGAGGACCCAAATAGAATCATTTATGACGTAATGATTATGACGTCATCCTACACGCCTCCTTAGCTGATTATGACGTCATATGTCGTCAGATGATAGATGGATACTCTGGAAAGGAGAATTCCATGGAATAAATGAACAGTGGTCATTTATATTTGTCAGGTTGTGCCTAGTAATCACTTTTCAATGTGTTAGTACAAATATGTGACGTTATTAGCATGTTGTCAATCACAACAACGCACAATTTAGGGCAGTCTGCAAAATTGACGACCATTTGACATCTGGTGACCATATTGCTAATTCAACTGATTTGCATATAACGTATAAGAAATGGTAGAGAACCATAGACACAACATTTTGTGCTACTCTACTTCACTACTATGATTGTATCGAAAGTGTTGTCCATTTTGTGTTACCTATTCAATTTTCCAATTTATATTGGGCCAACAAATAAAACTTACGTCGGGCCGCCGAAACAATGTTTACTGGGGTGTTTCCACACGACGTCAAAATCAACTAAATGACGTGTATTGGGACGTCATAATCATGACGTCATGAATTATTCGAAATAGTCCGTGCATATACACACCTAAATGCTTGAATATAAAATTGTTGAAATTATATACTTTTCGAAGCTTAAATTGTGTACCGCAATGTAATGAAACGAAATAAATCTTAACAGATGATGATTTCATTCCATATAAATAAATTTCGTAGGTTTGGTTATGAATTTGAATTAGGGAGTCGTGCCTCTAATTCAATTTGATAACTTAAAAAAATATATTGATTTATGCGGAATGAAATCATTATATGCTAAGATTTATTTCGTTTCATTACATTTTAAGCCTCTAAAGTATATAATTTTTAACAATTTTATTTTGAACCATTTTTAAACTAACCATAGGTAGCAACCGCACCCAGTCGAAATAGTTTCAAAATATTCAGAGATCGATCGATCACAACACGATCATGGTGTGGGGTGGAGCTTAGATAGAGATGGGCGGGACATATCTAAAATTGTAAAGGCCCATTCCATGATCGGGTTTGCTGTGGGCCAAAGCTGACAAAAATATGTCCATATTTTGTAACCGCAAGAGGTCTCATTATGGTACCAAACCTTTTGTCATCAATGATGGCCCGTGTAGCAAATAATTCAACCTCGCCCCCCCCCCCCCCCCCCTAAAAACCCTAATAAAACTCCCCCTTCTTGCTTGCGCTTACACACTCTCAGTCTGGTCTAAATGTCAAGGGGAAGTTATCGTACAAATTCTGCCTCTGCTCCAGGACTGATCGGGATTATCTCCCTAATAAACTGTTTGACCAGAAGTTTGTGGAACGGATACGTACCTGTAGTCCAGTAAAAGTACAAATTAACCTAGAACAAATTGCAACAGAATTTATTTCTTTTCTGCGGCATTCATGGGACTGCCAGGTGTCACATATCAAAAGTCCTCCAAAATCCCTCGATGGGAAAGTGGGTAAATTCGCATATTTAGCTACCGCCATTATCCGAATAATGAAACTTCCCTTACCTGCTTCATTCCGCAAATAAACGAAGTAGAAATGTTGTCTAAGCTCTGAATTTCATGGTCACCGAAGACAGTAAGCAATTGGCAATATTGCCTTGAACCACTTGTACAAATTCTCCAAACCACAGATTAAATATGGTTGTATGCACAGGGCCGGGGTAATTTAAAAAAATTATATTTAAAGAAAGTTTAATTTTGTTTTTCGCTTTTAAAATTTTATCTAAAATAAATTGCATTTTAATTTTCACTTTTATCTCACAATTTGAATAAGTTTCTATACAATTCAATCACAATATGGACATGGATTTAGATACATGCGTTATTTGTAACCAGAGATTAGAAAATGGCTCACAAACTGTTAAGCTTCGAGTTAAAGGCTGTGACAGTATTAACAATGCTAGCAGAGCCCGTGAAAGCGATGTCATAGCTGAAGTAGGACAGAGGGTTCATGTTCAAGTCTCGGCGGACATTGTACGATAGATATACTTGAAAATTTCTCTCTGAGTAATTGTGTAACTTTCATAAGTCTTGACTTTGTATTCTGTTATTAACGTCATACAGCAGTATTGCTTTGTTATCAACGTTTCAGTTGTGATAGTTTTAAGTGTCCTTCGTTATTCAAAATATAGTTTCTAGTAACTTTTAAAAAGTGCATTGTGTTAGCATAGGAGTGATTAGATTGAGTACACAGATCGCCATAACGTGTTAACATGCATCACATGTCAAATAGCATGTTAGCCAACAACAGTTGGTCAAATGGATTACTAATCAATGGAGCGAACGGAGGGCCAAGCGTGAGTACAGCAAATTTCACATACCTGCCTAATGTTATACAGCCTAATGTTATACAGCCGACCAACAATAGCATATCAGGCATGTCGGAATACATGTCAGAATACATATTAAACCCGGCGCGGCGAGCCCCACAAAATCGTGCACGCATATGTACTGACGATTCAACAGGAGAGACACCTATTCAGAAATCAGAATAGCGCGCAGTATAACAATGTTAACGGTACTTCACAGTATGACAGCGGTAGCAACATAGGCATACAGAATATGAATGCTAATTTTGTCAATGCCAACTTTGCTAATGTATCAATAGACCAGAAATTAAACATGATTATGAATAGGTTAAACACTCTGGATACCATCCAGGATGGAATGTGCGCCATCGGTCTAAAAGTAGAGGAGAATTCGGCATGTATATCCCAATTAAATACGGATTTAGGGGCCATGTCTTCGAACATTAAGTATCTTGAATACAAGTGCATTGACCTCGAAGCTAGAAGCAGGAGACAAAATCTAGTTTTCTTCGGATTGAATGAACGAACGGATGAGGATCCTGTAGATACCATTGCGTCGTTTCTTATCAATAAACTCGAAATTGACAATGCAGACGAGATGGTAATCCAAAGAGTACACCGGTTGGGTGCCCCGCGCAGGAATAGTGTTAAACCCAGACCGCTGATCGCAGTGTTTCGTGACTCTGCCGATATTGACAGTATTTTCAGAGTGACTCCTAAATTACGCGGCAGCACGTTCTCTGTGAGTAGAGACCTTCCTCCACAAATAGTGCTGGCTCGTAGCAAATTGTGGGCCGACCTACGACAAGCGAAACAAAGCGGCAGGACAGCATCCATAAAATATCCCGCCAAACTTATGGTCGGCCACGAAATTGTAAGAGACATGTTCCCGGATTGGGATAGAGTTCTATTTCAGCGTGACATCGCGACTGGCACAAATCGAGATACATCCAAGTTGGCAGCACCGCGACACACCGGGCAGTCCTACAATCATGAACAAGCGCGTTCGAGTCGGGTCCATGAATCTGCAAACATCGTGCCACCGAGACTAAACCATGTTGACTTTCCCCCACTAGCGAACAGCCATGTACCAATGCAACCATTCCCAAGTATGCAATCTAATTCAATTATGAACCCGAATGCTTATATGGGACAATGTACAGCAAATCCTAACAGCCAGCACATCAATGCGTGGCACACGTCGGCTCACTCAAACCACAACGAATTCGCCATGCCAGAAAACATGTCTAACAAAAACTCACCGGTTACACGCGTGGCGATACCAGCAGTGTCACAACACAGTAATGTGACAACCACAGCACCGGGTAGTATAGTGAGACAGCCTAACACGAATGCTGCTAAAGATGTAAGGAGCCCAACCACGAACAGCACTAACTCAGTACAGTCCGCAGTTGTAACCGCATTAGCTGTGATAAATGACAGTCAATATGACGATTCGCGCAATGATCAGAACCAACTAGTTACAAACGTCAATGGCATTGTGTCTCAACCTGTGACCGACCCCCCGCCAAATATCACAAACCACTAGGGGTGTGTGGAGAAAACGCTTAAACTAGGTTTGTGGAATGCAAACGGATTTGTAACAAAGATGCAGAATAAAATCCGTTCGCACGTTTTTGACAATTTAAAACATACATGCGACATCATATTTTTAACTGAAACATGGGGCTCAGACCTATCCAATATTGAAATAAATGATTACGATTACATTGTTCTTAATAGGAAAAGACATAAAAGGGCAAAGCGTGATTCTGGGGGTTTACTTATTTATTTTAAAAATGACATAGCTAGTGGCATATCTTTAGAAAACAAAGATCAAGATGATATAATATGGATCAAATTAGATAAAATATTCTTTGGTTTAGAGAATAATCTATACATATGTTTGTGCTATGTGTTACCGTCCGGTTCACCCAGAGTCGGTCAAGTGGAAGTAGATGTCTTTGACCGACTAAATACGTTTGTAACCAACAAATCGAATGATGATGCTAACCCTACTTTTATAATTTGTGGTGACCTTAATGCCAGAACCAAAACCCAGCCAGACTATGTTGAAGATGATAATATAAGACATATACCAGCTTACGAAGGCTATGTAGAAGATGTTAATACACCCAGATTCTCACAAGATTCCGGAAAGGTTAATGAAAATGGTCACAAACTACTAAATTTTTGTAAAAGTACCGGGATCATGATTCTGAACAGTAGATTTGGCAGCGACCGTGGGGTGGGAGAAATTACCTGCATAACAGCTAATGGTCCCAGTCTAGTCGATTACATTTTGTGTTCCCGGGACAAAGTTAATTTAATAAAACATTTTGAAATTGGGGAAGCAAACGAACTCTCTGATCACAAGGTCATACAGTGTGATCTAATAGTCAATACTATGTCAGAAAATACAATGCCTGATAATTCTGGGCACGCGATGGTTTACAAATATAATTGGAATTCAGAACTTATGAATGACTATAGAGAGAAATTAACGTGTGATGAAGTGCAGTGTGTTTTAAATGGTATGAATGACGTTATAAATGAGGCGAATGTGATGGATGAAGCGAGTGTAAATGAAGTGGTCGAATTGTTTACTATAGCTATAAAGAAAGCTGCAGATAATTTATTTTTTAAAACTATTACACCTAACAGCGACCACAAACGAAAAAGACATAGCATCCCTCACTATTCAAATGATTGTGAAATTAAACGAAAACAGTTTTTCAAATCTCTTAATTGGTATAGAAGAGAGAGATCGGATATATCTAGGATTAAAATGGTCGCTGCACGGACCGATTTCAAAAAGTCGGTACAGCTGCACCGTAGAGAACAATGCGTCGCAATGACAAAATCACTATTAGAAGCTCAATATACGAACACAAAATTGTATTGGAAAATGTTAAAAAAAGTCGACACAAAGCAAAATATAAATATTGCTCTCAGCGAATTCCAAGAGTTTTTTTAAGTCCGTTAGCAACCCTGATACCGATTTTTACCAGGCAGATAATGACATAAAGGATTACGTAGATGATTACCTAAAGGACGACTTGCAAATAATTTTTGATGACTTAAACAAAGAAATATCTGAGACGGAAGTAATGAAAGCAATAAAACAACTAAACAACGGTAAAAGCGCTGGCCCAGATTTATTAATAAATGAGTTTTATTTAAAAGCGAGTGATATATTACTCCCGCACATTACAGCGCTTTTCAACTGTGTCTTTAAAAGTGGTATTTTCCCGCGAATTTGGTCAGAAGGAATCATCGTACCTCTACACAAGAAGGGCAGTGTTAACGACGTGCATAATTACAGGGGCATTACACTTCTTAGTACACTGGGTAAATTATTTACTAAAGTTCTTAATAATAGATTAAATGATTGGGCAGAGTCCAATGCTGTTTATATAGAAGCACAAGCCGGTTTTAGGGCCGGCCTGAGTACTGTGGATAATATATTTGTTATGAACGGGTTAATATCACATGTACTAAATAAAGGAGGGAGGTTGTTCTGTGCTTTTATAGGTTTTACTAAAGCTTTCGACTATGTGGTACATGATTGCTTATGGTACAAACTTTTAAAAGCGGGTGTTAGAGGAAATATTATTAATATTATCATGTCAATGTACAAAGAGGTAAACACTAGAGTTAGATTAAACTCTAACGTATCAGACTGTTTCGAATGTACTACTGGTGTGCGTCAAGGGGAAGGCTTATCGCCTTTTCTCTTCGCTATGTATCTAAATGACTTAGAAGACGAATTTTTTAGAAAGGGTGGGGAGGGTGTGGGCTTAGAATTTCTTAAATTATTATTAATTTTATATGCTGATGACATAATTATATTAGCTGAAAGTAGAACTGGACTACAAAAAGGGTTAAATATTTTACATGAGTATTGCAACAGGTGGCGATTGACAGTTAATATTGATAAAACTAAAGCAATGGTTTTCAGACGGGGTGGGCGCTTACGGGTAAATGACAAATGGTGGTATGGTAATACTGAAGTAGAAATTGTAAATAACTTCAAGTATTTGGGCATCGTTTTTACAACTTCAGGGTCGTTCACCGAAGCACAAAAATGTTTAGCGGGTCAAGCGCAGAAAGCCGTACTCGCTTTACAAAAATATTGTAATAAATTTATAGGCCTATCAATAGACCACTATTGCAAACTATTTGACAAGCTAGTTCTACCTATCCTCTGCTACGGGAGCGAAGTCTGGGGTTTTCACTCAGCGTATGATGTTGAAAAATGCCACCTTCGCTTCTGTAAGCAACTGCTTAATGTAAAACAAAGTACGTCAAATTCTGTTGTTTATGGAGAATTAGGGAGGATGCCTCTGCGATTAGGGAGAGAAATCAAGTCGATAAAATATTGGTTCAAAATATTAGATATGAAACCAAATAGAATTGCTAAACATGTGTATAATACCTTATATCAAGACTGGCATAGGGATACAAATTGTAAGAATTGGGTCAAATCGTTAAGAGATAAGCTCTGTACCAATGGGTTTGGGGATGTATGGGAGTCACAGGGAACAATAGTAAGGAAAGATCAGTTTATCCCCGAATACAAGCAGAGAATAAGTGACAATTTTTATCAGGAGTGGAGGGGCCATTTGGAAGCCAGCAATAAAACATGGCTCTACAAACACATTTCAACTGATTTAACATATAAATGCTATTTAAATAAAGTAAAAACGAAAAAGCACCGTGATTCATTATGTAGACTAAGAACGGGGTCTCATAGACTAAATATTGAATTAGGCAGATGGCACAAACCAATACCAATACCACGCGCTGAGCGAACATGCCCTTTTTGTGATGATGTAGAGGATGAATATCATTTTTTAATTTTATGTCCTGTCTATAATGATTTACGCAGGAAATACATAAAACCATACTATTGGAAACGACCGAACGTTCACAAAGCATCAGAATTATTGATGTGTACCAGCGAAAGTAGTTTAAAGAAGTTAGCGGCTTTTACTTACAATGCTTTTCTATTACGTGACGAACGCGCGTAATTGCGTTTTCTCCACTATAATCCATCGCATTTTTTTTTTCTATGCCAATTTGGGAGGATAATTCTTACTTTTAACAGAAGGCATTTTCTCATCACAGGCACGATTTCAGCTCTCACTATACAAACCTTTACTAAACCACTGGCTATTTCGCCTCCATTGTAAAAGGTATACATTAGAGTTTTCAATTTTTCAACAATTCGGTACGATTGTGTGGGCATACGGATGTATGAGGATGTAGATGTGCGTCTGTATGTATGGGAAGTGGATATGTATGTACGCGTGCGTGCGTGAGTGTGCCTTTGTTGTGTGTGCGTGCGTGCGTGCGTGCGTGCGTGCGTGCGTGCGTGCGTGCGTGCGTGCGTGCGTGCGTGTGTATGTGGATGACCACGAGAACGCGTGAGCGTATATGGACATGAGCATTAGTAAGTGGATAAGAGGAACTAGTGTCCTCATGCCATTACATGGGGGAGTCAGTCAAACCATCCCCGTCACGTTGGAGAATGCGGTACTATTCTGATGGTTTATCACTGGAAGGACTGGCTCGATAAACAATCCAGTGGTTCCAGTGATGGAGTGTCAGAGTGGTCCTCTTTCGATGTGAAAGAACCAAATCAACGTTTCAAAAACCCAATTTTAATTTCTAGGCATGACTTTGTGAAGGTGTGCGAGCGAAAGTGATTGTGTGAGCGCGTGCATCCTGGTCTCACTCCTCGCTTTTCTTTCGACCCGCTATTTCAAAAGCGAGGAGTGTTGACCTTGAGTGATTTATGTACTTAGACCGGGTCCCGCTCTTCGTTTCCCTTTCGACTTAACATATTTGGAAACGAAGGGTGGTGATATTGGAAATGGCATTATACTGTCTGAGTGTGGGTGAGAGAAAGAGAGATAGAGAGAGCGAGAGAGAGAGAGAGAGAGAGAGAGAGAGAGAGAGAGAGAGAGAGAGAGAGAGAGAGATAGAGAGAGAGAGAGAGTGTGTGTGTGTGTGTGTGTGTGTGTGTGTGTGTGTGTGTGTGTGTGTGTGTGTGCGCGTGCGCGCGTGTGTGTGTATGTGCGTGCGTGGTGATGTTGTTTTCGTTTATCAGTATCTTAGTTGCAAATCGGGCTATCGTGTGACCAGCCTCGGTCTGTTGATGGACTACGGTCGATTTCCGCGGACAGCACACCTGAGCATTTTGATAATGTAGCCCCAAATACCTAGGTGTCCCTTTGTCAGCTAAGGAAATCGACCCATGGTTCATTGATGGATCCGCGGCTGGCACGGTGGTCCAGATGTATATGAACCAAATTAGCCTGCGAACATTACTGATTTAATAACATATAAAATATGAGAATGAATATGTTCTTGCAATTGTAATGCACTTAGTTGATTTGTCCGCCATATCACATTATGTGTAACCATTTGCACTCAAGGGTCAAATGGCCTATTGTGTGAATAAATCTATCTATCTGTAAAATGTCGACGGGAGTTCATTGATCCCAAGCGGATTGCCCGTGACGCAGAGAAAATTGAACAATCTCCGCCACCCATGCGAACACTCCGTTCAGAAAGTCCAACATTCAATTTTAGTGAACATTGTTTGCTATGCGGATACCCTGCAAAAATTCAAGATGGAAAGAAACGTGGCTATGATATTTATCCAGTAAGTACTCATGACTTTCAATGTAGTATCGCCGAGGCCTGTGAGCAGAGAAAAGACGAATGGGGCAAACTTGTAGCTGGGCGGCTTGCCTTCACGCCGGATTTATGCGTTGTCAATGCAGTATACCATCAAAGCTGCAGCGTAAATTTTCGAACCATGAAAAATATCCCTCAGCTGCACTCATCTTGCTCATCCCAAAAACATGGAAAGCCAGAAGACTTGGACAGAGTAAGAGCATTTAGTGCGACAATGGCATTTCTTGAAAATAATGATGATGAGCAGCTGACCCGGCACGACCTCGTTAATAATATGCAAGAGCTCTCTGGGGTAAACTGTGATTCAAGTGAACAACACAAAGATTCCACACAATCTCGAATAAAGCGTGATATGGATGATACTTACAAAATTCTCAAAATCCTTAGTGAACTGAATCCATTTGGACCAGACCCTTCTCTTAGAGGAATTGTTAGTGGATTGTCTGCACATGAATCAGTCAATGTTGACGATGCTAAAGATATTGGAGAATCAATTATTAATTCGATATGTGGCCAATGTGTATCAAGCATTTCGTTCCAGAGAAAGAGACAAGCTATTACCTTAGCATCCAAAACATCTCTCAAGATTGATGATGAATGTGTACAAATTGATCCACAACTCCTATTTCAAAGACTCAGTTTAATTGCTACAAATGGATCAAAAGGGAATCCAGCATCTTATTTTGAGTATGAGTTGTGCACTCATCCGCCCACACTCTTTGATAATTCATCTCTTCCATGGGAAGCAAATAATCCGGCACTTGCTGATGCATTGTGGAAATTAATTCAAAATGAAGATGCAGTCCTTCCAGATTCTGTCCACTATGTGCTTGATGGAGGAGCTCTATTACACCGTGTTCCATGGCAGCGTGGAGAGACATTTGCAAATGTTTGTCAAAGATATGTAAAATATTGCATAAGCAAATATGGAAAGGCTACAGTAGTTTTTGATGGTTATGACCAAGGCCCAGACATAAAAGATGTAACACATAAGAGGCGAACTCGTGGATCAGGCGCAACTGTTGTACTGACTCCGCAAACAGTTGTAACTCTGAGTAAGCGTGATTTGCTTAGTAACAAGCAGAACAAACATCGGTTCATATCAATCTTAAGTTCATCTCTCGAACAGGCTGGATGCTTAACGATAAAGGCAAGCGGTGATGCTGATGTCTTAATTACGCAAACGGCTATCTTGGCTTCAAAGTCAACAAATACTGCTCTTGTTGGAGACGATACCGACCTACTGGTGTTGCTTCTATACCATACTGATATGAATGGCTGTCAGCTGTTTTTCAGACCAGAGCCAAAGCAAAATGCAAAGAAACCCCGACTGTGGAATATCAAAATGGCAAAGGAAAAACTCGGGTTCTGTTTGTGCTCACAGCTGTTATTTATCCATGCTATCCTTGGCTGTGACTCAACATCTAGGCTTTATGGAATTGGAAAATCTGCATCCCTTAGCAAAATCCAGTGCTGCAAAGAACTCTCTCAAATTGCTGAAGTGTTTACAATGAGTAATGCGAATAAAGATGACGTGATAAAAGCAGGTGAGAAGGCAATGCTTATTCTATACAATGGCACTTCAATGGATAGTCTAGTTGCTTTGCGGTACAAGCGATTCAGGGAGAAGGTTGCAAAAAGTTCCAAGTATGTTGAAGCACGAGATTTACCACCAACACCCGCATCCGCAAAGTTTCATAGTCTTCGCGTGTACTACCAAATTCAAGTTTGGAGAGGAGATGCTGGAGATATGGATCCAACAGAATGGGGCTGGAAAGTTCTCAACCACCAAATGCTGCCTGTTAAGACTGACATGCTGGCAGCACCTGACGATTTACTGTATTCATTTAGATGCAGCTGCAAAACTGGCTGTGAATCAAAGAGATGCACCTGTAGAAAACATGGGCTCAGCTGCACATCCGCCTGCGAAGACTGTAAGGGTCTCAGTTGCTCGAATTCAATAAAGCTCATTGAGGAAGATGACTTGGATAATTGATGCAAGATGAAATTAGTAGAAACCAGGTACCTATGCCATACTATTTCATCTTAGCTTAGCTTAGAAACACACAATACCGTGACATAATAAAATATAATATGTATTGTATCAATATCAATGATGGTATTAGGTAAATTCATGCAAGTGGCATAACACAATACATTTAATTTGTGGAGAATATGTCAATCGTATTCATTTATTACTAAAAAAGTCCAAAAATACCCAGTCACACATATATTACATACCGGTTTTAAAGAAATAAAGAAAAATGGATTTTTCAGGTGAAATGGCCCAAATCTGGTAATAATTATGCAAATTTTACCCTTTCCTCTATTGGAATTTCGGAGGACTTTTGATATGTTGTACATGATGGCCCCCTATACACTGGGCGAGGTAAAAAAATTCTGTTGCAATTTGTTCCGGGTTAAAATATTTTGGCCTAGATTGACTGGACTATAGGAATATATACACAGGTGCGGCGGAAGGAGTTGAAAAATGGTGGTGGGGGTGTGTGGCCTAACCAAACGGGTGGTGGGGTGGTGGAAGTGGTGTTGGGGGGGGGGGGTTCCGAGGGGCCTCTCCCGGAAAATTTTGAAATCGAGATGCTCTCAAAAGCCATCTCCTGTATTTTTGGCTATAAATACCGGCCTTCTTTTGGATGTAAGTTTAGTCTATTTAACTCTGTCCCCTCCCCTTCCCTGAAAAATGGAGGGGGGGTTGGTTCAGCCCCCCCCCCTGCCACCCCACCCCCCCCTATTCAGCCGCCCCTGATACATGTAGTAGGGGGATATGTGGTAGTGATATGGATGGACGAAAATTCAAAGGCCTGTGGACAGATGGCTAAAAACGTTTAAGCAAACAGTTTTCGCAAGTAACTAAATCACATAGGGCTTATATAGTAGTTATAGAGTTTACAATGCCAGGCAACGTCTATCTTTATTACTATTTTGTATTCCCCACAATAAATATATTTCGCTGTACAACAATATTTAGATAAGCCCAATATGTGTATCCATAATAGTTCAAAAGGGTATGTTAAAGCTGAAGTAGCACCATTTAAAGGATAACGACAGGCCTTTGAATCTTCGTCCATCCATCCCAATACCACATATCCCCCTACTATATATATATATATATATATATATATATATATATATATATATATATATATATATATATATAAATATATATATATATATATATATATATATATATATATATATATATATATATATATATATATATATATATATATATATATATATATATATTAGGTGTATGTGGTAGTGGGATGGATGGACGAAAATTCAAAGGCCTGTGGGCTAACTATCATCATCTGATATCCATACGGATGATCTAATAGGCTACTCATAAACTATGTATGGAATTTTATGCTTTATCATCCCTTCGAAGAAAAATATTCAGGCTTTAGTAGCTAAAAATTGATACATTTCTTCAGCGTAAGATGGCTGTCATCATTTACTTTTCAACCAATTAGAAAAAAAACCTAGCGTGTCTGCCTCGGTATATGCACTCAGTCATAGAGGTGACATCTATAGCTCGACAATGTGGTATAAGAGCAACCACATAGGTAAGCTGTTGAATATTTTAAAACTAATTTGACTGGTAGCTGTTAGATGCAACAACTTTCACTCAAATTAGTTTCAAAATATTGAATAAGATGAGTATTAAATAATAAAGAATGTAATGCATTGGCACTTACATAACATCACACACTATCGCTAGAACAGACAACATGGTGGAGATCGCCGTTCAAGATTTACTTGATATTACAAAGCAGATAATTGTGATACAGATAAGGGAATGTGACAGAGTATGAATGATATCAAATTTATAAACCGTATTCTATCAGTACAACACAACATTGGAGATGAGATTAGCATCCCTTTAAACTAGTCATATTCAAGTCTGCCCCCACAAGACATATTTTTTAATAATTACCAATTCACCAAACATCACCATTTCATTTAGTTTTATACTGTAACTGATACCATGCCATATGTAGCCATATGTTGTTTCTGGACACTCAGACATATGAAATCCCCACCCATAGCAATAAGAAAGAACATGTGCCTTCACAGTACATTACTTACATTGGGGTGGGTGGGGTGGGGGAAATATTTCATGGCCAAATAACAGCCATGAATTAATGTCCGACATACTAAGTATGGGAATGGGAACATGTATATATACTTTCATACCCCATTAATATGGTAGGGTGGTCAAAATATAAAGGTTCACCCAGACATATCAAATCTCCACCTCCTAGCTCTGGGAATGGACATATACCTAGCCAATTCCATTGGGGGACAATATTTCATGGCCAATTTAACGCCCATGAAATAATGCCCCCACCCTCCCTCCAAAGTATGGTAATCGGATCATATATGTACTTTCACAACCCATTATTATGGTAGGGTGGCCAAAATATAAACGCTTAGCCCCAGACATATCAAATCTCCACCCCTATCTCTAGGAATGGACAGTACATAACTTCCAGGGGGGGGGGGGTTACAACAATTCATGGCCAATTTAATGCCCATAAATTAATGTCCCCCTCCAAAGCTAGGGAAATGGAAAAATATATGTACTTTCAAAACCCATTAATATGGTAGCGTGGTCAAAATATAAAGGTTCACACCCAGACATATCTAATCTCCACCCCGTAGCTCTGGGAATGGACAGTACACAACTCACATTGGGGGGGGGGGGGGCAATATTTCTTGGCCAATTTATCACCCATGAATTAATGTCCCCCACACCCCACCGCCAAAGTATGGGAATAGAAACATATATATACTTTCAAAACCCATTAATATGGTAGGGTGGCCAAAATATAGAGGTTTACACCCAGACATATCAAATCTCCACCCCTTAGCTCTGGGAATGGACAGATACCTGGCCAGTTCATGGAAAATTTAACGCCCATGAAATAATGTCCCACCCCCTCCAAAGTATGGGAATGAAAAGATATATGTACTTTCATAACGCATTAATATGGTAGGGTGGTCATGATATAAAGGCTTACACCCATACATATCAAATCTCCACCCCTAGCTCTTGGCATAGACATACACCTACCCAGTACATAACTTCCATTTGGGGTGGGGATATTTGATGGCCAATTTAACGCCCATGAAATAATGACCCCCCCTCCCCCCCTCCAAAGTATGGGAATGGAAAAACATATGTACTTTCAAAACCCATTAATATGGTAGCGTGGTCAAAATATAAAGCTTCACACCCAGACATATCAAATCTCCAACAACCACCCCCACCCCCCCCCCCCACCCCCAGCTCAGGGAATGGACAGTACATAACTTACATTGGGGGCGGGGGACAATATTTCATGGCCAATTTTTCACCCATGAGATAATGTCCCCCCTCCAAAGTATGGGAATGGAAACATATATATATATATATATATATATATATATATATATATATATATATATATATATATATATATATATACTTGCACAACCCATTCATATGGTAGGGTGGCCAAAATATATAGGTTTACACCCAGACATAACATATCTCCGCCCTCTAGCACTGGGACTGAATATATACCTTCCCAATACATAACTTCCATTAGGGGAACAATATTTCATAGACAATTTAACGCCCATGAAATAATGCCCCCCCCCCCCTCCAAAGTATGGGAAAGGAAACATGTACTTTCACAACCCATTAATATGATAGGGTGGCCAAAATATAGAGGTTTACACCCAGACATAACATATCTCTACCCTCTCGGTCGACGTGTTATGACAATAGTTTGCCAACGTTGGCTAGCTAACCATTATCTGCCACATTAGCTGTCAAGTAATCACTAATCAGACATCGGTGCGTTATTTAATCCACTTTCAAATGATGCGATAGTGTAAATTGACAAGCAGGAGCGTCTCCAGGATTAGGTGGCGGGTGGGCAAAGATTTGACAGTGTATACAGATCACTGCTTTAATGCTATAATGGCTAAATTTGATCAAAAATGTAAATATTTGCTTAATTAAATGTTCATTTGCAGGTGAAGAGAAGACTATTTTTGAAAATTTACAACTGGCATGACTGGCATGCGAGCAAGTCATTCGTGTGGTAAATTTACAAAAATTACTTTTCCATTGTGCTGCAAATAACCATTCCTCAATACCACTGCGGAGATTGATTTTGCAGTTCTGTTGAGAAATGTCCATTAACCAGTCAAGATAAGACTATTTTAGAAAACTTAGCCAGTCATTCCAGTAGAAATTTTTTTTAAAGAGTCTCTTAACCTGAAAATGGACATTGTCTATGCAAGCATTCTGATTTGCTTAATCAGAAGTGATCTTGAAAAATGTTTATTTGAAAATGGATGACATCTGTGCTAACAAACCAAACTGATGACATACTTTCAAACCTGCATTGAGAGACCTCCCATGGGAGAATTAAAAGGTGGTCTCTTAAGGCAGATGGTCTCTTAATAGAGATTCAAATACATTGCGTAAATGGATTTAGAAATTAATCTGTGTAAGTCTTGACAATGAAAAAATGGGGTTACACCTCCTATGATGTATACATTATGCTGTACCTGTGATTAATGTCTGATGTTAAATGTTATAATATATGTAACGGTCCACCTGCAGCGAGCCATTCCCTTGAAAATTTTCTAAAACAATTTTCTTTGTAGGCCTACCCTACTGGATATTTTCTATGAGAAAACATAATTTTTCTGGAACCAATTTTAGCATTAAACGGTTAAAACAGGTTTACTGATAGACCATTGGTTTTACAGAAACTACGGTATTCATGACATATTTATTGACTTGTCTTAAGAGACCACCCTTTAATAGCCCCAACCTGGGATGATAACTGGCGATCGCAAGAACGTGTCCGATATAGATGCCATTTGACAATGTGGACAACAAAATATCACAATATAAATGTATTTAAGCATAGATGTTAGAGTTTCTTTGACCCACTCCGGCGTATTTAACTATTATGTATGTAGGCCTATATGATCACTGTAAAAGAGTTCAGTCGATCTCAACATCCACAGTTTGCGGGTCACCTTATCGATTCTTTCACGGCTATTCGCAACTTACATAGCATAGCTGCTTCTTTCGGGAATCTATTTCCACCTCTTTTAACTTTACAGCCAGGAACGCAAACAATATAACGCCATTTTGTTACCTAAAACGGCTTTGCGTTACGCAATAATACGGTACTTGACGTTGTTACTATACACGCCATTGATAAACGCGGAAGTATATTTATGCCTCACAACGCACGTACGCCCTCTGGGGAGATAACTCTTCGCGGCGCGCCCCATTGCCAACGCGGGAATCTTATCTGGGAAATTGCAACACATTTCATTAAGCTTTCTGTTAAATCATTCTAGCTGTTTAACCATTAATTAGCAATGTTTACAACAATCGAAAACTGGTAACATACCATTTTGGCACTGTTAAAAATGCTTTTTACCTCTAGTTTCTTTCGAATTCTCTGAAAAGATATCGCATAAATTATTAACGACTAACTGAGCAGGAAAAACTGTGATACTGTATCATTAACAGAAAAGTCAATACATGTGACCATGTGAATAGCAGACGACAGCAGGTCCGCAGGGTTGCCAGATTGTAGTTTCATTTAACAAAATCTTTGACTTTCTGTTCTTGACGACAATTGTAATTTCTAAATTTGTTAATGACGGAACAATGTTAGTGAGCATTATAATTTAGAATATATACAATAGCTATGCTCTTTTACCGCTTTATACCTCGGGGTAGTGTGAACAGATGAAAAAGAAATATTATTATTATTATATCTTTTTTCTTTGCTTAATTGCTTATTTATTTTTAACGAGACCACACTTAGTCACATATTTTGAGGCCCTATATATTTTTTTTGCTTCTTGATTTTAGGCCCCTCATCTTCTGTGTAATGTGTACAAATGAAAAACATTTAAAACAAATTATTAAAATATAATAATAATAATAATAATAATAATAATAATAATAATAATAATAATAATAATAATCTTTATTTAAGGAGGGTATACATCGTCAGTAAACTGATCTTCCCGAGGCCCTCACACACACACACGCACGCACGCACGCACACACGCACGCACGCACGCACGTCACGCACGCACGCATATATATATATATATATATATATATATATATATATATATATATATATATATATATATATATATATATATATATAACTATTTACAAATATGCAAAATGTACAATATTATAACACAAGTAAAATGACTGTTAAATTAGATAATTAACATATTTGTTCATTTTCGATAGATATTACTAAAACAGTATTGCTGAATAATTACCTCGTCGAATGTCGATGTTCGAATCACCGTTCACGCATACATACGCGCAAGGTCGTACACATTGATTCACACATACACACATACATAGCTATTTAGAAATAAACAAAATGTGCAATATTAGAACACAAGTAAAAAGGTGAAACACATTGCCCATATATCACTATAATTAGTAATATATTCATGTATATTTGATTTGAATGTCAGCAGAGTAGAAGACTGAGTAATCGTTTCAGGCAGAGAATTCCACAGTTGCGCTGCAGTGTATTTGAAGCTTTTTCTGCCATATTCCGTTTTAATCCTCGGAAGTTGTAGGTGATTGCGTGTTTTGGAACGTAAATTTCTAGTGTGCGCCACCCCAACGGAAGTGAACATGTCTTTCATGTAACCAGGGGCCAGACCATTTCTAGATTTATATGTCATAATACCCATTTTAATTTGCATTCTTTTAGTTAAATTTGTCCAGTTTAATGTTTCATATAGTTGTGCAGATGGTGTCCTGTAAGGCATGTCTAATATCACCCTAGCAGCCCGTTTTTGTAGTTTTTCTAAACTATCCAATGATGTAGGTGAAGACGGGCAAAATACAAGACTACAATAATCAATGTGTGAAAGGATATACGACTTATAGAAAAGATTTCGTTGCTCAATGCTAAGATAATGTTTATTTTTCCGTACAATATAAATCAAGGACGAAATCTTTTTACAAGGTTTGCCTATATGTTCTTTCCATGCAAGCGTATTGTCTATGTATACTCCTAAAAGTTTGTCAGATTCCACAACATTTAAGCTTCCACGATTTGTAGGGATTATAACATTATTATTTACTTGTTTCAATTTATGCTTAGTTACTAACATCATAAACGGAGTTTTGTCCGTATTTAACAACATTTTATTATTTACACACCATTTTTCTACCGACTTCATACCGTTAATTAGATTTTCTTGAATTTCAGCGACATTTGAGCTAGCAGCATGCATAGTTGTATCATCCGCATACATATCCATAAGATTGTTGACACATGGATAAATCATTAACATATAAAATACAAAAGTGGCCCCAAAACTGAGCCTTGTGGTACTCCTATATCGATGGGCAGTGGTTTAGAATTCTTTCCAGAAATTGAAACGTATTGTTGTCTGCCATTTAAATATGGAGAAAACCACTAATGTATTATAGCTGAATTTGTAAATACTTAATTTTTGTAATAGGATGTCATGATTGACAAGATCAAAGGCCTTTTTAAAGTCAATCATAATAGAACCAATAAGGTCGCCATTATCTATCGAAAAGCGCCATCTTTCTATTAGATTTAACAAAGCAGTTTCACATGAATGGTTAGGTCTGAAGCCTGATTGCGACTCCACTAATAAATTATACTTGGTTATAAATTTATAAATATGATCATGTATGTGTCGTTCAATAACCTTAGAGATAATGGGTAATATAGAGATAGGCCTATAATTGCTAACATTGGTTTTTTAATCTGATTTATGTAGAGGCCTTACTTTTGCACATTTCCATATTTTGGGGAATTTTCCCGTAGCTATGCTTTTGTTTATAATAAGTGTAATTGAGGGTGCAATTATTGATGCTGCTGCTTTGAGGAAGTGTGCGTTCAATTCATCATAACCAGATGACTTATTTGTTTTTAAGTTGCTAAGTTCTCTGGACACATTCAACGGTTATATATGGAATTCGAAACTCTATATTTTCCGGAACTTTATTAAAAACATGATCTGATAGCTTATCAAATGCCATTGGCCTTTGTTTTAACATGGAGTGTGTCAGTTTTGACGCGATTGTACTGAAATATATATCGAAATGTTCAGATTGCATTTGTGGGTTTTGAATTTCACTTCCACTATCATCACAGATTATTGAAGGTAATTTGTTTGCCTTGGGATTTATGTCTTAGAATTTTCCATATATTAGCCGGATTATTTTTTCCTGCTTCTAATTTATTTGCAAAATAATCTCGTTTAGATGCTTTAATCAAATACGCAACTCTTTGCTTTAACATTTTAAAATTCAACATGTTTCCTACGTTTTTATGATAATCCCTTTCTTTCATTGTTTTTAAAATTTCTCTGTTCATCCATCCCGGTTGACATACACGTTTAACTCTGCGTTCAATGACAGGAGCGTGTTTATTTATAATGTTGATGAATTTTGCATACCATTGATCAAGCGCTTGATCAGGACCACCCAAATAACCTATAGAACGCCAATCACATACAGACAGGTCACTAAGAAACTTAGCTTCCTTAAAGCTTTTGATGCTCCTGTATTTAATAAGTTGGTGCGAATTTTGAGTTTTGAATGGTTTACAATATGCGTACAGCGAATATTGGACAATGGTCACTTAGTGCCAAAGAGCCGACATGTGACGATTGAATTTTGTCTTTATCTGTGACATACACATGGTCAATCTGTTTTGATGTTTTCTCAGTAACTCTGGTTGGATTACGTATAAGTTGCTCTAAATGAAAAAGTTCAATTAAAGACTGCCATTTATGATTATCTGCTTTAATAAGGTCGACATTAAAATCTCCTACAAGTATAATATCTGAGTTTTCGGAATATACCTTTTCTAACATAGCTTCAAATTCATCAATCCAGATAGCGGGTGAGTCAGGGGGTCTATAGACACAGCCCAATAGGAAAGGTTTAAAGGGTCTAATTTCAGCTTTAGCGCCTAGAACCAAATGTACCTGTCGAACAGGCTTTAACATGTATGTTCATTTTCTACTTTTTTTCTGGTGTTATTAGTGTTTTTAGAATCGGAGAATTACCTGTGGATGAAAATGGACTAATCTGTTTTGTTGCCCATTGTCACAGTATACTAAAAATATCTTATTCAACCATTAAGCTATATTTGTGTGGAGTCCGCTTCTTATGTTTGCAAAACAATGTTCGCTATCTATCACTGGGCCAACTTTCCAGATTGCAAGCATTTTTAGGTGGGGTCAAACGCAATCAGACTAAAACACTAACGACAGATATCCAGTAACTTTTACAATTCTGCAACGCGTGTGCCTATGTTTAAGGAGTGGAGGTTTTCCCCCTTTACCAATTTGATGATGGAGACTGCCTGCACAATAGCGTTTTTGTGTTTTTAAGATCATCATTTAATGTCACATGTAGTTTTATATATATATATATATATATATATATATATATATATATATATATATATATATATATATATATATATATATATATATATATATATATATATATATATATATATATATATATATATATATATATATATATATATACACCTGTGCAAAAGTTAAGCACCACCCTATTTTTACGCACATGCGAGGGTATTTTCATGTGCTATGAAGAAAGCAATAGCATAAACATTCATGTACCCATCCATCTTAGTGCAAGAGGTAATAATGCAACTAGAGGAATGCTGATCATGATGGTGGGGAAACACTCTATGATTTTGTTTGAACTTGAAAACGAGGCCTGAATATGGTTACGTTGACACAACTGACAACTATTGCCCTATAGTTGACACACGTGGCTAGATTGTCATTAATGGTGTCTGAAAATGAAGTTTAACATCTGTTCACGAGTTTGAGACTGCCATTATTAATACCGGGTATATCCACCTTGTGCCTGGATGACGGCCTGGACACGACGTCTCATGCTGGTCACCAACCGACTGATACGCCATTGTGGTATTCGTTGCCATTCAAGATGGAGTGCGTCTGTTAATTCCTGTAGGTTCTGCACAGGAGGATCCCTCCTTCTCACCATGTTTCCCAGAATGTCCCAGATATGCTCAATAGGGTTCATGTCAGGGCTCCTTGCTGGCCATGGTAGGGTTTCGATGGCATTCTGGCGGAGGTATTCATGCACAGCTCTAGCACGATGTGGTCGGGCGTTGTCATCCATGAATATAGGGTGGGTTCCAGGTGCATGATTTACAAAATGAGGGACCACAACTCTATCCAGTATGGAATCTTGATATCTTTGTCCATTTAGTGTTCCAGGTACAGTCAACAGATCCAGCTTACAATCAAATGAGATGCACCCCCATATCATAACGGAACCTCCACCAAATGGAACTTCTTCCATGATGTTACGTTGGTCGTACGCCGTGCGTCTGGACCTCCATACACGAGTTCGACCATCTGTGGCATGAAGCAGGAAACCGACTTTCATCGGACCAGTGTACCCGTCTCCAGGATCTCATGTTCCACTGTCTTCTTTCGTTGGACTACCTCAGACGCTCCTCTTTGTGGTGTGCAGTGAGGAGAGGACGTCTGACAGGTCTCCTAGCTTTCATGCCAGCAGCATACAGTCTCCTTTTGACGGTAGACATTGACACTCTATTGCGCGTTTCCCATTGCTGGCTGAGCACTCTGCTGTTGGTGAATGGAGATCTCCTAACAAGGCGTACTAGGGCTCGATCATCACGGGCAGTAGTCTTCTTCGGTCTTCCAGATCTAGGCCTGTCCTTCACCTCGTTAGTTTGCCCATGTTTTGCAATCAAACGACTGATTACAGTATGGTTAATGTTCAGCTGTCTGCCAATCTCTCTGCATGACATACCAGGGGTATGCTAGCCTATGATTTGCCATTTCACACGATCACTTAACCTTCGTCTTGCCATAGCGGTTCACAATCAAGAGCTAATTCTCTCTGTACAAATAAACCACGGTCATGAACACAAAATTCCTAATCTTGTCGCCTCGTATGTAATGTTCTACACCTCAAACTGGACCTTTACATAACTGAACACGTGTGCTGTTTCCCGCCACGCACGGACATCAAGCGGTGTGAAGTCATGCATGCATGTGCATTTTGTACTTGGAATTATGTCAGCTAACGCGGGGACAAAAAGTATGGCAGCCTAGTTGTACCATCATGTTTCTACGTTCTATTGTTTTTGCTGGTGCTTAACTTTTGCACAGGTGTATATATATAAATTGTAGAACCTATATACACATTACATGCCACAAGGCACAGATCTAATTACACCTAAAATCATGTAGTTCACATAGCTATAATTATATATGATCTTTACTCAGACATAGCATATGCCAAGCCATTCACCGGTAGGTTCCTCATATTGCTCAAGGCACCACTGCATGCAGATTATTTTGAAATTGGTTTGGCTGGGAGACATTGCTGCCTAAGGCAGCAAATCAGCAATGGCTTACACAACATCTTCCAGACATACTAATTTCAAATATTCAACCTAATAAGGTGCATATTAAAGAATATTATTTTCAGGGGTCTGTCGGTGAGGGGTTAACTGCTGTTGCTGGTGATTTTATTTCATACAAACACTAGTAGCTCAACAGTCTTAGGATAGTACTCAGAATAGTCTGTATATTACATATCAAAATCTGCTAAGTACTATGGCTACTTCCACTACTACTACTACTACTACTACTACTACTACTACTACTACTACTACTACTACTGCTACTACTACTACTACTACTACTACTACTACTACTACTGCTACTGCTACTACTACTACTACTACTACTACTACTACTACTACTACTGCAACTACTACCACTACTACTACTACTACTACTACTACTACTACTACTACTACTACTACTACTGCTACTACTACTACTACTTCTACTACTGCTACTACTACTACTACTACTACTACTACTGCTACTGCTACTACTACTACTACTACTACTGCTACTGCTACTGCTACTACTACTACTACTACTACTACTACTACTGCTACTACTGCTACTGCTACTACTACTACTACTACTACTACTACTGCTACTGCTACTGCTACTACTACTACTACTACTACTACTACTTCTACTACTGCTACTGCTACTGCTACTACTACTACTACTACTACTACTACTACTATTACTTCTACTACTGCTACTACTACTACTACTACTACTACTACTACTACTACTACTACTACTACTGCTACTGCTACTGCTACTGCTACTACTACTGCTACTGCTACTACTGCTATTCAAGTCGGTTGACAGCTCAGCAGAAGTTGGCGATTCAGTCCATCAATTCGACGGCTGAATCATCAAAATCTGTGACTGTCATTCCTGCACTTAGACTCTCCGAATTTAATGTTGTTAAGGATAACATTCATTGGACTGAGAAGACAGCTAACTCGATGTATTCTGCCTGGCTTAAATTCCTAAATTTAAACTAGACAAGGGCCAGGGTAACATCCGCCCGGAAACAGGATTGGGCAGTAATATTGTCAATTTAACTGGCTCCCCATTATGTGAAGCAGAGCAGTCACCGCTCAATTTTGGTCTTACATTTGTCCCAACACCAAAACCTAAAACAGGTTTGGATGCTCTTTTAGATAATGGCTGTATGGAAACATCTGAATTTAGTCACCGTATTAAGTTAGCAGACTTCTTTCGTAACTCTAATAGTAACATTCCACCATTCATTGAAAAAACTGGCTGGGCACCAAACGTAAAAATCCTGGACCCAGCGATCGGTGAAAGCATAGAACTCTTTTCAGAACGTGTTAAAAATTCTACATTCCCTAATGATCAACCAAATTTACCCTATGAGGAACGCCAGGCCTTAATTGAATTGTCTAAAAACAGCGAAATTGTCATCAAACCTGCAGATAAAGGGTCAGCGACTGTAATAATGCTTAAAGATAACTATAAACGTGAAGCACAACGACAACTTAGTAACCCAAAGCATTACCAGAAACTAAGCAAACTACTTTGGCAAAATAATTGCAGCAAATTTAATGAGATTCTTCAAAAATTGCTCGATAGCAAGAAGATCACCGAAAAGCAACATAAGTATCTCTTTGCTAAACTTGAGTCAAAACCACGGACTTTCTATCTTTTGCCAAAAATTCATAAACCCATAGATTCGTGGTTGGACCCAATGTCACCGCCCGGGCGACCTATAATCTCTGATTGTGGCTCAGAATCCTACAGAATCAGTGAATACATCGATTACCATCTACAGCCAATAGCAAATAGACACCCCAGCTTCTTGAAAAACACAGAAGACTTCTTATCACAGGTCTCTGAGACCTGGATACCTCCAAATTCATTCTTGGTCACGCTTGACATCGATGCTATGTATACAAACATTGACATCGAGAAGGGTATAAATTCTATCCGTAGAGCATTCGTGAACTACCCAGACACCAACAGGCCAGACAGAGAAGTAATAGCTCTATTAGAGCTGAGTCTGAAAGGCAATGATTTTGAATTCGATGGCGAAATTTACCAACAAATTTGCGGCTGTGCGATGGGCAAGCGCTTTAGCCCATGTTTTGCCAATATTTACGTAGCAGAGTGGGAGGAGGAAGCGTTAGAAAAGTGTCCAAAACATCCCCTCATTTATCGCAGGTACCTTGATGACATTTTCATGATTTGGCAACACACAAAGGCAGAGTTTGATGAATTTTTCGAAATTCTGAACAATCACGATCCGAATATCAAATTAAAAGCAATCATTGACGAGATGTCCGTAGATTTCCTGGATGTAACTGTATATAAAGGTCTAAAGTATGAAACAACTGGCTACTTAGACTACAAAGTGTATTTCAAACCAACCGATTCGCATCAGCTATTGCACAAAAAATCGTTCCATCCACCACATACTTTTAAAGGAATAGTTAAATCACAAATAATCCGTTTTCACAGGAATTCTAGTGATAGAAAAAATTTTGAAGAAGCGTGCTCTACCCTATTCAAAGCCCTCAAACCACGAGGTTACTCCTCACGATTCTTGCGCAAAATCAAATCTGAAACATTAGACGGCTTGGAATCCATTCCAGATAATGCCTCAAATCGTCGGCCTACCAAAATTTCTCACAATCGTCCTATTATAGGTGTAGGCGAATCTCGCAAATGCGGAAAGAAAAGGTGCAAGTTAGATGAATTTCTCCCAAACCAGAATACTTTCACGAGCTTTCAGAACAAAAGCAAGTTCCAACTTCAGTCTAATCTAGATTGTGACTCTGAAAATGTTATTTATCTAATTTCATGCAAATTGTGCCAAAAACAGTATGTCGGCGAAACCAAATGTCCATTAAGATGGCGGGCAACTCGACACCTCTCAGATATTAGGCTAGAGGAAGACACACATGTTTCCGAACATTTTAATCTTCCTGACCATTTAGTCCTTCGTGACTTTGAAATTATGCCGATTGAACAGCCACCCCTTTCAGATACGGCAGAAGAAACTGATAAACAAAGAAAACTTCGAGAATCGTTTTGGATTAAAGAACTCGAAACACAGTGGCCAAGGGGAATAAACTCGGACCCAGGCTTATCTGATCAACGTGACAAAATTCCATTCATTCTGACCTATAATCGGAAAAACGTTGAAATTTCCAAAATTTTGAAAGATGAGTATCAAAACCTACAGGAGAAACTGAAACAACCCTTTAACAAGCGACCAGTAATTGCGTTCAAGAAAAATCCGAATCTACGTGACATCTTGGTAAAAGCAAAACTCAAATAGCTATCCATAATATCCATCTCAATCATTCAACATTAACCCTTGCATGATGGTCAGCCAAAAACGGTCAATTTAGTGATCTTGGGCAATGTCCATTTGCCGGCGGGGATTGGAGTATTTTTGAAAATTTACCACTGTAATGACTGGCTCGGGAACCGAGACAGTCGTTCCAGTGGTGTATTCTCGGGAATGACCTTGTCTGTGCCTGCAAATGTACATTAAATAAGTAAGCGCGTATTTGGATTTTACTGAACAAATTTAACCAGTAAAGGGTTAACATTAATGCCATATGGCTTTCCTCAAACAAAATGACAAATCTCAGGCAGTAGGATAAACCAAAATATCTTAAATTTTTGAATTTTTCCAATTATTGAAGATTCTGAGCCAGTGCGTTGACAATATTGACTACTACTACTACTACTACTACTACTGCTACTACTGCTACTACTACTACTACTGCTACTGCTACTACTGCTACTACTACTACTACTGCTACTACTACTACTACTACTACTACTACTATTGCTACTGACTACTACTACTACTACTGCTACTACTGCTACTGCTACTGCTACTACTGCTACTACTACTACTGCTACTGCTACTACTGCTACTACTACTACTACTACTGCTACTGCTACTACTACTACTACTACTACTACTACTACTACTACTACTACTACTACTGCTACTGCTACTACTACTACTACTACTACTACTGCTACTGCTACTGCTGCTACTGCTACTACTGCTACTGTTACTGCTACTACTGCTACTACTACTACTACTACTACTGCTACTACTACTACTACTACTACTACTGCTACTACTGCTACTACTACTACTGCTACTGCTACTACTGCTACTACTACTACTACTACTGCTACTACTACTACTACTACTGCTACTACTACTACTACTACTACTGCTACTACTACTACTGCTACTGCTACTACTACTACTACTACTACTACTACTACTGCTACTACTACTACTACTACTACTACTGCTACTGCTACCACTGCTACTACTACTACTGCTACTGCTACTACTGCTACTACTACTACTACTACTACTGCTACTACTACTGCTACTACTACTACTACTACTGCTACTACTACTACTACTACTACTGCTACTACTACTACTACTACTTTTCTTTATGAGCTACTACTACTACTACTACTACTACTACTACTACTACTACTACTACTACTGCTACTACTGCTACTACTGCTACTACTGCTACTACTACTACTACTACTACTACTACTGCTGCTACTACTACTACTACTACTACTACTACTACTACTACTGCTACTGCTGCTACTACTACTGCTACTACTACTACTACTACTGCTACTACTACTGCTACTGCTACTACTGCTACTACTACTACTACTGCTACTACTGCTACTACTGCTACTACTACTACTACTACTACTGCTACTACTACTGCTACTACTACTGCTACTACTGCTACTGCTACTACTGCTACTACTACTGCTACTACTGCTACTACTGCTACTACTGCTACTACTGCTACTGCTACTACTGCTACTGCTACTACTGCTACTACTACTACTACTACTGCTACTACTACTGCTACTACTACTGCTACTACTGGTACTGCTACTACTGCTACTACTGCTACTACTACTACTACTACTACTACTACTACTACTACTACTACTACTACTACTGCTACTACTGCTACTGCTACTACTGCTACTGCTACTACTTTTTTCTCTTGAATAAATGGTTACTCATACCAGAGAAAAAATACAAACACATTTCTCTCCCCGAAGGTCAAGACGTGTAGGCAATTGTCCTGCCATCATTCCTCCACAGTGACTATCACTTTCGACTCAGAAGTCTAATCGTGACGTGGAAGTACTATGTGTACCCAGGTTTTCACTTTCAACTCAAAAGTTTAATCGTGAAGCTCCCTAGGCCCTGGTTTCCATTGTCAACTCAAAAGTTTAATCATGAAGATCCCAGGTCCACACAGCATTCGCCAGAGTGAAACAACAACAACAGAACTCACTTTTGATCTTAGCCAAAAGGCCGAGAAGCTGCTGCTGCTGCTACTGCGGCTGCTACCACTACGCCATATACGGACGTATATCCGTATCAGCTGCTCTTATGAGTTATGTGACATGTTTGATGGATTAGTGGCATCTGGCGACCATACCGTATCCAGCATACCTATGGATAAGAAAAAGTACAATACAGAGGTTGATTAATACATTAATTAATTATCTATCATTGCACGGCTATAAGTAATTCTACCCCAATACAGCCAATCCATATTACATGCCATATAATACATCACGCCTTAGATGAGGAGTTATCTCCCTTACATGTAACAAACCTTAGGTATAAAGAGTTATCTCCCCTTTCTGACAAGGTCAAGTCATTCAATAGGCAGCTCAAACTTAATTGACATTATTTCGAGTATTCATTGATACTTGCCATATTTAACCACTCATTACTTTATGGGCACTCAGATTCAATTGCAATGGAACCTGGGCCACTCAGTTCTCCAATGCAATATAGAATCTGAGTTTTGGACTTATCCAGGCATAAATTCGGGCAATCATACCTGGATTGCTCCACAAATTAATTCACACTACTCAATAAACCTCATCTTCGGGTTCTTACAGCACGATATTCAACATCACTTACGCTACACCGAATTGGTGGGTTCTTAATCCAGTCTACTCGTCCGAGTTGTAGCAATTCACTCTACCGCTACTACACAGTGTTACACCGGGGCGAGATGGAGTCAGTTAGCCCATCAAAAGGATCGTGTAGCCGCATGCTGTACCTAGTTGATGAGATCCCCCTTTCACCTCCCCTTCTTTGTCCGGCTCTTGTGCCAGAAAACAGTGCACCGAGTCAGGGAAGGGGTGTTGGAAGTCAGAAGTAGTAACTGAATCTGCCCCTTTCTCCCAATATTATAATAAAACAATATATAAATCTAACTATACTCTTAATGGTTGTCTATCACAAAATACTTTTTATCACATTGAATCTGGCATATCACTGGCTTTCTCTTGCGGTGTTCTGAGGGTCTGGCAACAGTGGTTGATGGGTGTTGGTTTTATCTGTGTTCCACGTGGTATACTCCATTGCTGTGGAACCGAAGTACAGCTTGGTAGTTCCGGCAACTGTGTATAGTTGTGCAGTTTATAACCTTGTAGGGTTTTAATAAGTCCAATGATGTGGGAACAATGTCCACTCAATCTGTAGAAAAACATAAATTTTTGGGATATTGGAATTACAAAGTAAATCTGTCGCATGAAATAGTCACTTGCATTTATTGATATATTGCATAGTTTAATGTGTATTGACACTCAAATACAAAATCAATAGAGTATCTCACACTCATTGCCATTTCGTGTCAAATTTATGACACAAGCTTAGTAAGATCTTGTTTGAAACAAGCTTTAGTGAATTCCAAATGAGAACTTAGTAAACGAGTGCAATAGATGTTATGTGAAATTGCAATAAGTGTGACATTTTATTTATCATGTAAGCAATGATGATGAATTTTCACGCCGATTTCTGGCCATTTCCTTGTCCTTGTACATTATTGCCTCATGTCACCCGGCCTTTTCTTTACACGACTTCAAGAAAAACTGGGCCGATTTAAATTATTTTTGGCAGGAAGCATCCTAAGGGCATAGAGATCCAAGTTTTTCAAACAAAGCCGAGGTAATGAGGTAAAAATAACAGAGAATGAGACTGGCGCTAATATTTAATGGTGTAGGCCTCGGTAAAAGATGCAATAACGCTGGCGGATATCACTGACAATGGGCAGCCGCATTGTTGCGAATATTGTGGACTGGATTTACCAGAATGCCCTCCAAGCTAGATTAAAAATTAGCTTCAAATGTACTTTTAGGGAAAAGTTGAAGTCAAATCTCTAAAATGGTTAAAACTGATACGCTATAAGACGAAAATGTAACACCCATTTCACGCTACAAATTCCCGCTGCTTACACATATGTTTAATGTATACCTCAAAACATCATCGCGGAAGTGAAATTATTCAATTGGAGAGCCTAAATATTGTGTATCCGTTAATAAAGGTCGTTTATACATCAAAATTAATCCACAATTTGATATAAAATGGCGTCACAAAAAATACAAATTACGCGATTCGCCTCAATTGAAGAGTTTATTTTAGAGCGAGTACTCGGATATAAATATTCTGGACACGGAACTCTGAAATTGCTATATATTATCATTGCGTGATAGGAACTAAATATTGTTCTTTACGTCTGATCTAAATAATGGGTACCCGTTTCATAACAAACCCCCGTTAGCGTATGAAATCTCGCGAGAATCACAAAAGAGCCAGCGGCTCGCCAACATAAGAAAGCAATTTTTGCCGTACATCTTGATTCAGTTTTGGGTCATTTTATGTTGGTTGGACACAATCAATTTAATGCGCAAAGTGGACCGCTTTGTAGGTACACAAATTTGGAAATACTATTAAATGGACGTTGTTCAATGAAATAAAAGAGCTAGTTTAAACTGCGATAATAGGATTCTTCTTCTTTTCGTTCGCTGATCATACCGCCAGTCCTGTAAGTGACTATCGACATGATCATAAGCGTTAAGTGCGTGGATCCATGGTTTATTAGAGTGCGCCGTGCGGCCTGGAACCTCCGTCTTCAGCACTCGAGATTTCTGTCAGGGTTACCTCACCCTTACCTCCTTTAGTCGCCTCTTACGATACGCAGAGGATACGGAAGGTATATTCTAAGCCCACCTACAGGGCTAGCGATAATAGGATTAGATTAGCATAATAGAGCCATGAGCCTTCATCGTTCAAACAAACGACCTGCTCGCGCCTATTAACACGGCTTAAGCGACTCCTTTGTTGAATGTTAATCCCCAAACCCACTCACCCAGTACTTGCTTTGTTAAGATAACCTATCTGATTGTTGAGCACAGTGATCTGGTGATAAGAACACCCGTGTAGGGTGCGTTTTCCTATAGAAATTATGAAAATACATATAAATAAATGGCTAGCCATATGTTGCTTTATATATCTAGGATGGGACTATTTCCACTGCTATTGTATGCCTTATTTCAAGCTAAAGCATATTTTTGCTTAATTTTATCTTGTAAACTAAGTAGTAGTAAATTATTATGTGATTGGCGGTTTGCTACCGAGGGATTGCTCAATTTTGATGTTTGGGTATATATATCCCTTAGTTACTCCGTCAGTCATAAATGCTTATTCTGGGATGTATCTAAAAAAAACTTCTTGTCCGATGTAGCTCAAATCTTAATACAACGAAGGAACTTTCCGTGCAAGTGGATTTCCAAAAGATCCGCATAAAAGAACCACGATTCGGATTGGATCAAGTCCTGGATCATGGATATCTCTGAAACTTCTTGTTCGATTTGGCTCAGATTTTAACACAGGAAATGATGTGACCATACGCTGGCATTACATAACCTTTGCCGTGAACAAAGAAGATCGCAAAATCTGAAAATATCAGGAAAATCTGGGAGAAAATTCGGAACCAGCTGACATCGAGATTCTATCTACCTTGTTTAATTAAATATCACTGCAATCGCTGGATCCGATCTATCACTCAAATATATAACGTCATACTCAATTACGTCACATGTAGGCTAAGTCCGTCGACAAGTGCATGTCTTTGATGGATTTACAATTTAATAAACATTCCCTTTAATATTTTGAAACTAACTTGACTGGGCGCTGTTGTTGGTGTCATAGGCAGCAACAGCGCCCATTCAGATTGGTTTCAAAATATTCAACAGCTTATCTGTCTAGTTAGCTTGAATATGCAATTCTGGAAATTCAGGAATCGAGAAATGGGAGGGGTGTACCTAGAAATTGATCCTTCTATTATACATGACTACCAGACTACTTAAGGAATCGATACATGTTCAATATTTGGAAGGTAACTTGTCGGGAAGATATTACTGTACATGACACCAACTGATTCCAGTCAATTTACTTTCAAAATATTCGACAGCTTTCTTATTTTCTTCTTTTGAAGTTGAGATTCATGGTATAACGTTATGCTGACGTCATCAGTTCTAGCATGGATACACGTATTGTGACGACGCGCTTATTGGGTAGTACATTGTTTATGACGTCATCAGTATTTGGGTGTTATTTAGATAATCCCAGAGACCGCAGACACGAAATACGTCAATACATACTCTGTTGTTGGTCCGATTTTACTAGGTAAGTCATTCAGCACCAGAAATCTCTGCAAAATGTCTACGAGCTATTTTCTAATGATGATGGTGATGATGATGAAAGGTATCAGTAGCGTAGCCAGGGGTGGGAAGGGGTTTGGAGGTGGGGCGCTCGCTCCCCCTGGATCAATCCTCCAAAATGTGGCGCCTAAATCATGTCTGTAACACATGCAAGTTTCTGGACATCCCAACTCGCAAGCCACCTTTAACAAGTTAATCTATATTGAAAATTATAACTATTCGAATTTACAACGTTGTTAATGTCTTCTTATCATGCGTGTTCATTGCTAAGTCGAAACATTTTGTTTTAATTATGCTACATCAAAACAAAGAATAGTAGAATACATGCTACTTTCTCGGTAAAATAAAATAATTGGCGACACTGGGATGCTACTTTCTCTTTATTAAAGAAATTTGAGCAAAGTCCGACGCCTAAGTGGTACGCGGGGTGGCGCCTTTAAAGTCATCGCTCAAGCGGGGTGGCGCCTTTTAGGACCTCGTTCCCCCTGACATGAAAACCTGGCTACGCCACTGAAAGATATGTGGGGGTAGGATGAGGGGTGGCGTGGGTTGGTCTCTCCAGCCAATTCTGGCAAAGATGCTGCCTAATCATACAAATTTCATTATATAAATTCAAGAATCAAGAGTTGAGTAAGATTCAGTGTTGTTTATTTCTCTCATCTTTTTGTAAATACATGATCACAACAGAACTTCTGTACATTTCCCTACTTGACAATCTAAAAACGGCTTAATCGTAAACGGTTAATTAATATACGCCAAATTTTCGATAAAATAAAATGATTAGCAACGCTGCGAAACTGTTTTCGCTTTATTAAAGAAATTTAAGCAACTTTCAGATTAAATTAAAACCTGTAAATATTCATTTATTTGTTTTTGGCTCTTTGAGAGAAACCTCTATTTGTCTAAGTACCGGATCGTGTCGTTAATTAGACAAATACCAAGAATAACTTTAAGAGGCAATTAGTTCTGTTCCAGGGGAGCTGTGGATGTATAAGTAGGCTTGATGATTGTCTCTGTCCATGTAACTAACTAGTAGCAGCAGCAGCAGCAGCAGTAGTCTCAGTAGTAGCTGCAGCAGCGCAGCCGCCGCATTAGTAGCAGTAGTAGTAGTAGTAGTAGTAGCAGTAGTAGTAGCAGTAGCAGTAGCAGTAGCAGTAGCAGTAGCAGTAGTAGTAGTAGTAGCAGTAGCAGTAGTAACCCTACTCCCACTGTCATGATCATTAGTAGCATTAGCGTTCCCATGTGGACATCGCCATAGCCATCATCGCCGTCGTCGTAGTTCCGCTGCCATCATAATTTACATATTCAAAATAAGTATACATTTTTATTTCAGGTTATAGCTCTATCGTATCAGAATAATGGCAGACTCTATTGGAAAGCCAGACGTACATACGTCTAACCATAGTACTTCAGAAATTGAGTATGAAGACAATGATTTCGGTATGAACATTTTTGTGAATGAACTTGTGCAGAAAACGATCGAAGGCGTGACGCAGGACATAGCGGATGAACGCACAGCCCAGGCAATCGTCACCTTTAACTTTGACAAACTGGCGAAAACGGGTTACGTCTCAATGGAATCAGTTAGCAGTGGAAGTTCTCACGTGGACAACAACACCCCAGAAACATCAGAGTCTGCGGAAGAATCTGATTTTGAAGAGTTTCTGGTAAGCAGACAGTCATCCACCAACAAGCTGTTGCGATCTATCAACAAACTAGAGCGTACTACTTTACCATTGACCAGACGTGCCTTTAGCGAGACCAATGCAACAATGGCTAAGCTTAAACAGGTAATATCATCTGAACACGAGGGACGTGGACATGGCAGTAGCAGCTCGACATTACACTCTGACATTCCACGAGTAGGCTCTGTATCCAGTATACGAGAAATGTTTGAGGTTGGTAAGATGCAATTAAGCAAAGCTGCAAGTGATACCAGTGCAGCAAACTTTAGATGTCAACCCACTATTATGGATTTCCCAGAATTTAAGTTTGACAAATTAAATTATCCAATAGCTCAATCCGACAAAGTTCGCTCACTGAATCATCCAACAAGTCAGTCCGACAAAGTGGTCAATGAACTAACACAATTATTTGAGTTCAAGGAACGTGAAAAGTTGAACCGCAATATAAGACTAACCCAGGACGAATTGGAAATGGCGACTATTGGAAGCTTGATCATGTCAGCTGCCTCATTGAAGAGCTGTAGCATTGTGCGCACTATCTTTGAAAAGGTCAAGCAGATTCCAGGTGACATTGCCACGAATATCCCAAATGATACCTCATTGATGGTCAATGTTCCAGTTGTCAAAGCCACTCCTGTCCCAATAGCCAATGTTCTTCAGCAACAAGTGACATGTAAGATTAACAAGAAGCCTTCATTTGTCAAGCGTGCAACAAGCCGCATCTCAGGTGCTATGCGAGGAATGACACGTCTCTTCACTTCATGTAAGTGTGATTGAATAACAATTTTTAGATTAACTTACTGCGGTAATCCTGTCAAAACTAAAGTCTTAGTGTCCCATTTCGAATTAACCTGATGGGTACAATACTGATTTCTTTTGCAGTCAGCTGATTTAACTGTTCCATTTCGAAGATAAACCAAAACCGCTCTTTTCGATGCTCATGAGGAATGTCTATTAGCAAGCCAAGAGGAGAATATTCTTTTATATTTACCACTGGAATGATTGGCTCGATTATCAAGCCAGTAATTCCAGTGGTAAATCTTTGGAAAAAATATTTCATTGTCCTGCAAATGGGCATTCCTTATGGCCACTAGAAATACCGCTTTTGGTAAAGAAAATGTTTGGATTTTCTTGATTATAAATTTAGCCTTTAAACGGTTACTTTCAGACTGCTGCAAGCCACCAGACAATAAATTCAATAGCCAATAACTCTGGACATGCTGAGTATTTTGAAAACAATTTGACTGAAAGAAGTTGGTGGCAAAATATTCAACAAATTCAGAGTTAATCCCTGTAGAAAATGTAGTTTTATCTCCCACTTGCTAATGATTTATAGGAGAAGTTTATAGTTTATGTCAGAAATATGTCTACTCGCGTGCATGTTTTTAACATATTTTACATCACAGCAGATAGATAAAATTTCCAAAATCATAAGTAAGGCTTGATTTAAATCGAGACTTGTCGATGGTTTGATAGCTAGGGTAGTTGTCTTGATTTTGAATAAATTCTTCTAACATCTCTTGATTTTCCGCATTTTCGCGATTACCATTTTCCAGGAGTCTGTCGATTATACCTAATTTTGATGTTGGCTTTATCTACTATATTATGTTGATCCACGTTTATCCTATGCAATATATCAGAATTAATTTTCCTCTCCTTTAAGCTCATAATCCTTACCCCGCAAACTAGTTTTGAATGGTTCTAGCAGCAGCATTAGCAGCTTTTTATTGTTAAGCGTCACTTGCTCAGACCTTCCATGAAAGTAATGTGTAATGTTTATAGTATCACCTGAGATTTCCTATTTGTTTTGTTTTGTTTCATGGGTGGTTCCCTTTAACGCCTTAATTCTCACAGTATATGATTCTGTGAACGCCATTGTTCAGAGGATATGTGTCAAATAAAATGAATGCGACTGGGAAATATCCAGTGTCATAGACCATGATATCCCACCGGAATGCCACTTAAAATAGGCACTAGTTATCCTGCTTTAACCAGTAAACAATGGGAGGTGAATTGGTGTGATACTTTGCTTGGGTGAGGGTTAAATGCTTACTTATTTTAGCTTTTACTAATATGTTCCAAAGTCTTTGATTTTTATTGGAAAGCAATAAATGGTTGGGAACTAAATAAGTTAACTAATTTACTTTGCAATTCCATATATTCATTCTTCAGAATTGAGGAATTTCAACTTTTTTTTGTTGCACATTAGCTTAACCCTTTCACGACGAATCCAGCCCAAACCGGCCCCTGCAGTGGTTTTGAGGAATGCCCATTTGCAGACCAAGAAAAGTAAATTTTTGTAAATTTACCACTGGAATGACTGGCTCGATAACGGAGCTAGTCGTTCCAGTGATAAATTAAAAAATATATCCTCATGGCCTGAAAATGGATGTTCAATAAGTAAGTATTTTAATTTCTTGAACAAATTTAGTCATTAAAGGGTTAAATGGGACGATAGCATGTTTACCCAGAGTACCAGTATCAATAATAATGCCATGTAACCAATTGGTGTCCAATGCGTTTATCAAAAGTATCTCTCTATTTTGCCTATATTTATCGGTTTCAGTCTTCATGATAGGTGAGTGTTCAATTGGGAATATTTCAAAATCATGCTGAAATGAATATTCTGGGAGATTGAAATGTTCTGCCAAATTAGTGTCTTCATTAAATCTTTTATCCGGAAGATACCTGATGGCACGTGCTCTAAACGGGCATTTAGTTTGTCCTACATACTATTTCTGGCAGAGTTTGCACGATATTAGATATATAACATTCTCAGAGTCGCAGGATTGAATTTGATACACAGTCTTTGTTTGGTAACAATCAAAAGTACTGGGGACTGGGACTGGCGATGAAATAATCTAATTTACACCTAGACTTTTCAGATCTCTCACACTATTCTTCACTCTAAGCTCGCTGGTTGGGATCAACTTTGGTGGCGCTTGTATGTTTGAAAAATAATTTTTCATTTCTATCTTATTTATTTCTCACTTTTCCTACATTTCATAGAAAACGTGAGAAATAGTATCTGTGTCTTAGAGCTGAAACCCCTCTTGTGTCAACAGCGGCTCCAAGCACTCAATACACTACCTATATCAATTAGCCCCTTAAAGCTCTAGATATCTCATAGAAAATTGCAATTCTCACTCAGTAAATGTCCATTTAGAGAAGACGATGTGTGTACATTTGCCACAGAAATTTACAAACATAACTTTGCCACACTTTTGTTTAGCTTGATCATTAAAATGGTTACTATTCAAGCAAATCCAACTTTTTGCTTTGACAGTGTACATGTGCAGGCCAAGAGAAGACTATTTTTTTAAATTTTACCACTGGAATGACTGGCTCGGTTACTCGGTTCAAAATTCAACGTGCCATCCACCCTAATAATTCCCCCCCCCCCCCCCCAATCCCATGAGTGATAGGACTAGCATGGATGCCAGGTTAAAAAAAAAATGCTGTTAAAATAATTTTTATAGAGTCCTATGCCACGTTTCCTTGGTGTACTATAGATCTTTGTAATTTTCCGAGCAGTTTGACTGTTTCTGTTTTAACTTTGTCATTACAGGTGGTTCCAGTCGTCGCGGCACCGGGAGGAACGCCAACAGCGTCCCTCCTAACAACATCCGCCACTAAACAGTTACTTATACATGGAAAACGATTCTCATCACGCAGTTTTAATTACACATTCAGTTTATTAGTATTAGATTTATAATTCATTTGTCTAATGTGCTCAGTGGTTATGTTAAGCTTATTTAGGATAGCAGTAGCGTCTTTATATAGTTAGCCTAGTCTTAATTTTTTCTTAGATTTCATTTTTGAAATTAAACTAGAATAGTTGTTACCCTCGCCCTGTAAGGGGAAGAGTGTATTGTGAACGGGTGTGTCTGTCGGTGCGTCCAGAGCTGTATCTCAAAACTAAGCCATTTTACTTCATATTTTAACACAACGAAGGAACTTGCCGCGCAATAGGGTTTCTAGACGTTGGTCGTGATCCGGGGAAAAGAACGTGGATTCTGATCCGATTAAATTCTGGATCTCGGAATATCACGGAAATTACTGGTCCGATTTTACTCAGATTTTAACACAGAGAAGGGTGTGGACATACACTGGGATTCCAAACTTTGGACGTGATTCGAAAATATTCGGAAAATTCGAAAGATATCCGGAGTATCTGAAAAATCTTTACAATGTGACGAAAAGGGCGAGGGTATGATTGCTTGGTTTGTTTTGTTGACTTTATCTTAATTAGTTCTGCTAAATTAAGAAACGGCAGACAAGAAGTTTAAACGCCATTTTATATTAGTTTCCATAGCCGTTAGTTATTTGAACCTATTGTCTGAGCTGGCTGGAAATTATCGTGTAAAAGTATAGCGCCCCTGCTAGATCAGTCACATTTAATGTCTAATCTAGGCTAAGTGGGTCTAAAGCTATATATAAGTGATTCTCAGTAAATATTACACTTGTGAAATTTAAGATTAAACGTGCCTGTTAGGGTGAGTATAGATATCTATTTTACGCGTGGTGTAGTATTGCCAAGAGTGATACGCTGTGGCTGAAGTCATTCAGTAACATCATCAGCCTCTCACTCACTGTAAGTCTCATGCCTTAAATAGATGTGTATAGCTTTCATAAGATTGCAGATTGCAAAATAATGTTCCCCATTTCTAAATTCTATAGGTGTAACCATTACTGAAAGCCACGTTTGTTATAGCTTTAGGTCTGCTATAGGTAAATCTGAGTCAAAATTTATAAATAGTCTGCCTAGGTTAACAAATTGATACATCTCGGCACATCTTTACTGTTCAAAATTGTTAAATGCTACATTTTTTCATATAAATGAACTAGAATTCCAATTTCGTTAATATTTTAGCAACTTATACAAAACCTGTTCATTTATTTCCATTTCGATGTCACTTCATATAAAATTCAGAAAACTTAAATCATAATTTTAACAAACGGTCCATCAAGTGACCGACAGAGCTAGTGGGAGATGATATGTTTGTATACAAGAACGTCCAGTCAGCCCGGACAAGAAGGTTAAATGGTATGGTTCTAGCTAATGTGACATCATTCATCAAATGGTCCCAAATTTCTTCATGATTCTTGTCTTTTCTTAATTTAGGTTAACTTTAAGGTATGTTGAGTTTAGGCTATTTTATTAAGTTATTCGGTTCTCAGTCATGCCTGCTTTAAGCGACCACCTGGGACAGCAGCAATAAGTTCTCGCTAAGTGGTCTCTTATATGGACCTTCGGACAGGTGGTCGCTTTAAAGGCCAGGTATTCTCTGAAACACATCTTTATATATTTCTTAGCTTAAGTTAACTTTAAGGTATGTTTAGTTTAGGCTATTTTATTAAGTTAATCGGTTCTCAGTCAAGCCTGCTTTAGGCGACCACCTGAGACAGCAGCAATAAGTTCTCGCTAAGTGGTCTCTTATATGGACCTTCTGACAGGTGGTCGCTTTAAAGACCAGGTATTCTCTGAAACACATCTTTATATATTTCTTAGCTTTACATTGCTTTACGTTTTAAGGCAGAACATCTGTAAATCGTTTTCTTTACTGGCTCTCTCGTTTTCCATGTATAATTGTAACAGTATCATAAAATAAACATAATATAGCAGTACATTAAACTTCGGATTTTTTTAATTTCAATAACTGCCATATAAATACGCCACCTGTAAGTGATGACTTTCAAAATGTTCTTCTTGGCGTTTTCTGTGGAATCGATGATTACAGTCGACAAGCGCAGTAGAAAATCTGAAAATAGTATCAGATAACATGTATTACGGTGAAAGAACTAGGGTCTAGTTTGGCAAAAAGTTGTTGCTGGGTGTAGAGTGTCTTGCATCAAATGCATGTTTGGCTGGTGGTCGGGTGTATTTAATTGGGAGGTCTAATCTAAAAGCGGTCGGCAGCCGTGGACAACAAGCGTGTGTATGCTATGTGCGCTAATTCCCTGATGTAGGGATACTTAGCCAAACGCATGTTCCTAAGAGAATGTTGATTCAACAAACTACTGTTAACTAGTGTTTACTATTTGTCAGTTGCGAAAAATCGAGTCCGTTCAGATCTGCAAATAGTCGACTATAATTAATAATAGTTCCTTATTTGAAGCTATCCTATTAATCCTTTAACCGTCGAATTCGTTTTGAATAAATTCATAGAAAATGTCCATTTGCAGACCAAGAGAAGACTATTTTTGAAAACTTGCCACTGGAATGACTGGCTCGGTTATCCTTTTGGCTGATATGATGGTTAAAGCGTTTGGAGGATATTGAACAGAAGTCGCTACGTTACCTGAAGCCACATCGAGAGATGAATGATGACAGTCAGCCAGTTGAACATATTGATCATGTATTGTGGTGCCAGCGAACGATGGTTCAAATTCGCCTTTATTGGAAAATTAATTCGTCCGATCTGTCAGTCAAGTATATGACTCATAATCAATCGCGTCACATCTAGGCTGACGTCAAAATAATAATTGACAGCAATCTTTCTTCATGAACCTGGAATAGTCCGTCAGTCGTACTGTAGCTCGCTGGGTTATGTGCTGGTCCGCCGTTAAATATCCGCCCATCGCACCGCAAGTGCGCGATGATCGGGATGGCTGGTTATCTACGGATCTCGGGGTTGCGGATCCTGTATGACATCTCTCCACGGTGTACATAGACCGACTTCTAGAGCCGGTGGAACACTGATGTTCCAGTGGGGGCCGTGCGACCATTGCCGCTGAGATTGACCCACACGGTGTCGTCCCAACTGTTTGTGTCACCGGTGTGTCTATCCATACTAATTTAGAGAATGGAACAATTAGAATGATATATTAGAAATATAAATAAGTACTATACAAACAAGGTGAATCGTTTGACATTAAAATGAGCACAATAATACACAATATAGAGCTAGCTGGTGTCATTTCCACGTGGTGTCGCCGGAGGTCCCAAACAGATCCTTGAATCCGCAGAGGTATCCCCGCAAGAGAAGAATCCGCATAGGCGATCACTGAGTAACTCAATATAAGTTAATATACCTCTAACATACACGGAGAGAACATTATTGCTGCGAGAGGAAATTGCCTCGCGCGGGCCTCCATCACCGAATATTTCATGATGGTGTGAGAGGAAGGTGCCTCGCATGGGCCTCCATCACAAGAATTATCGCTGTTGCGGAGAAAAGAGTTGGCAAAAAGGGCCACTCTTTTGTTCATCAGAAAATTCTAAGTGCTGAAAACTCCTAGTGAAGCCATAATTAATGTGATGCGTACTGGTTTACGTGAAGGCAGAACAAGCGATTTCCGAAGAACTCCCACGTCACCGTCTTATGTAGTTCCAAGATGCTGTATTGGTAGATGTCGCTTTATTTATTTTAACCTACCAATTAAGTGATAGAAACGAAAACTCGCTTTGGCCACAAGTGGCAGGGATTCATACCTATCGTTAGAAACAGCTGTCCAAAGGGCGCAGACGCCTAGCTTCCCGTAGGTCGCTTTGAAAGCGCATCTACCTCCGCGGACGGTATGCGTACATATTACATCGCAACGCACCCGAATTTGATGAAAATCCGCCTACTTTGCTCCGCAACCACATAAAACATCACCTGGACAATGGCTACATTTCACATATGCAAGTTTGATCACTGACACATCGTTAAGGCAGGGATAGAGAGGCGAATATGCATCGCGAGCATCCTTCCCGTGAGGGTGTGGCAGATTCCAAGATCCTTCCCAGACACTCCGACGACTTGGATGGAGATACGCGTCTCGTCCATCACCGTTTCCTACGGATCTAACTTTTGACCTGTCGTTAGGATTAGGTTCCAATGTGCCCAGATATGCACTGCAGGCTGGTAAATAAACATATCAAACTCACATTTATAACTATATGTTTTCGCAGTGCTTTCCTTCGTTGGCAGGGTTATCTAGCTAACAAGTATCCGATGATACGGGGGAGATGTATGTAAATCAGCGCTTTAACCATCACCGCTCGGAAACCTCTGATAGTTTCCCAGGGTCGGATCAGATCAACGAGCTGATGTGACGTCCACACAATTAAAAAGCTATGCGGCTAGTGGATCGTGGAAAGAGACAATAAACTGATATATTGAGGCCCTATAGGTATTTGGCAAATTTTACACAACCTTGCCGGAGTGCGGGGCTACATTATCACAACAACTGGAAAGGAGGCGTACACTATATGTCTCCTAACGAAGAGAGTGTCCCTAACCACTTTAACCTATCCTATTGAGCTGAATAGTAAGGTTTAGTCAGTAACATGCCAGGCTCAAACAGCTAGAGGTAGGAATAAGTGACGCGCCATGTTGCTGTTTCGTATTTCCTAGCGTACTGTGGTCTAAGTTTTCTTAATTAATAATAATTAAACAAAACATATCAACGGTATGGATATCTGCCATATACAACTAACCAGTGCAATGAACAATGACAATTAATGCATAAATTAATGAGGTAGTATGTATCAGGTTGATAGACCTAAACGGTGCGGTTAGTTAAAGCACCTACAGTAAATAAGGATAATATAAACAGTAATAAAGAAATTGCGGTCCTACGACCGGGAAGGAACCTATTAGTCATCAGTGCCATATACAGAAATAATAATCAGATGTACAATAGTATAGTTACTTGAGTACCTAATAGTCGTCGGTACGGAACAGGCTACTATGTTACTGAAATTGAGGTGCTAACATATTCATAGCATGAGTTGACACGTTCTCTGGAGCTGGAGAGATTTCCGCAGGCGATTTCCGCAGCTGGACTCCGCAGGTTGGCTTCACAAGCTGACTCCTCCAGGCGGTGTTGATGCGATGCATACTCATGACAGTGAAACAGAACCGTGAAGTAGCATCTATTAGATAGTCTCTATAACTAAATCATAATTTATATGGAAGTGAGAAAGTTCTCCGTCCGGCGACGGCAGTAGTAAAGTTAATGGTTGCGCATTAACAGAGAGGGCGGTATAATAATGTTAAGCGGATACATAACTTGGCACACGGTGCGGGATGCGTCGCATAGCTCTTGCGGCGCACCTAGCAAAGCCCGCCAGACTGTGGTCCAAAAGTTAATTAAAACACACACGACATGCAGTGCAGAATTTAGTGTCCACTTTTCAGCATGGTTGGCAGATCCGGACAGTCGTCCACGAAGAATCACCGTAGCTCTGCATCACGTAGGAGTACATCCTGGGCCGCAAGGGCCCTTTCCGCACGGTTCCCGTTAGAAAAGTTTGAATGCGGGAACCATTACTTTAATTAATTATTTTGCTCCCGGATGGCCGTCCGAGAGCATCCAAAATTACGTAATGCGGAAAGTCCGAGAACTGCTTTTACATGCGGTGATCTGAAAGCCGCAAGAAACCATGGGGGATGTGCTGTATTTGGTTGTTTCCGCGGGTGTTCCGGTCCACTCGTCTAGTCCGCACCTCCAGTGAGTTCTCAGCAGGTCAGTCTCCGCGCCGACGATGCTCCTGATCTTATACTCGCTGTGACGTCAGGGATGGGCGCCTCAACCAATCAGCGGTCGAGTGCCAGCTGATCAGCGTGCTGGGATGCTAGTGACGTATCTACCAAGCGTGCACAGATCTTTGTATTTAGTTTAATATATACGTGGGACTACGACGTTATAGCAATATTCTAAGTATAATTTAGCGGTGGAGCTTCGACGATAACTCAGGTATTTCTGGGACGATTTCGAAACGGTTTACAGTTTTGGAAAGCCCGTTTAATTCTGGTCCTAATCGGTAGCAAGAACAACGAGAACGGATAAATTTTAAACATTTACGAGTACCTACTCGGTACACTATAAGCATACAGTTGTTTCCAATTCCGAGACGTGTTGTCAGGGAATCTCTGGCGCGCGCACATGCCCACCACGCGTTCTATCGGACAAGAAACCTCTTGTATAGGGCTTACATATGCTTATTTCTCTACCCAGGGGGTGCGTTTTAGAACGAATCTGGCACGGCCGGTCCGTACCCAGCCTTGCTGGGATGGCTGGCACGCGTCCGGTCGATCCGCGCTACCTGGCACCAACAACAGCCAGTCAAATCAGTTTCAAAATATTCAACAGGTTAGCTGTATGCTTACCATGAAATTTGGTTTCTGGGAATTCAGGATTCAAAGTATATAAATCGAATTATGAGTGGACCTTAGTTAGCGATGGCCGAGGCTTATCTAATAACCATACATTCACTCATAGCGACTATCATATTCATGGCGACTATCGTACCTATGTTCGTTTCCATTAATATGTACACTACGCATCGCATCTCCAAGACTACAGAGACATAATTATGTTAGAAAATGCAATTTTATTCAGAGATAAATTGACAGACTCTCACCGGAAACTGGCAGAGCAGCTTTAAAGGATAATTAACCTCATTTCGTGATAGCTATTCAGGTTCTCTAATATGCCACTCATAAACTATGCAGGTAGTTTTAAGCTTTTTATCAAGCAGCTAAAGAAAGATATTCAGGCTTTTGTGGATAAACGTTGCTACATTTCTGCTGTCTATGCTGGCTGTCATTATATACATTTCAACCAATCAGAAAACGTCTAACTTGTCTGCCTCGGTATATACCGCTCAGTCATAGAGGCGCCAGCTTTAGTTTGGCAACGTGTTGTAAAAGCAATCATACAGGTAAGCTGTTGAATATTTTGAAACTAATTTGACTGAAAGTTGTTGCTGCCATGGGAAGGTATATGTAAATTCCCAGAACTAGGGGGTGGAGATTTTATGTGTCTGGTTTTAAACCTTTATTTCTTTGACAGCCTGCCATATTAATGGGTTGTGAAAGTACATGTATGTTTCGATTCCCATACTTTGGTTGGGGACATTATTTCATGGGCGTTAACTGGCCATAAAATAATGTCCCCTCCCCCAATGGAGGTTATGTACTGGAAAGGTATATGTAAATTCCCAGAGCTAGGGGGTGGAGATTAGATGTGTCTGGTTTTAAACCTTTATATTTTGGCCACCCTACCATATTACTGGGTTGTGAAAGTACATGTATGTTTTGATGCCCATACTTTGGAGGGGGGACATTATTTCATGGGCGTTAAATTCCCAGAGCTAGGAGGTGGAGATTTGATATGTCTGGGTGTCCAGAAACAACATATGGTTACATATGGTATGTTATCAGTTACAGTATAAGACTAGATTAAATGGTGATGGTTCAGCTTTAATATAGGCTACTACTTTTTTAGAAATTTTAGATAAACATGTGTGGGCTGTCTATGCAACGAAGTCTAGAATTTGGTGAATTGTTAATTAATAAAACATATATGTCGTTTGATTAGGCCTGGCTGTCTCTGATACTAGATCTACTATGCGCCGAGCACTCACGAAAACTGGTTACTCATGTGGTTTTAGCCTTTTCTGCATTTTTAGCGTTAAACAAAAAACACGTGTTTTACAAAATATACATGTTTGCGTTAGAAATATTATCATTTATACAGTTTCAGATGTCAAACTATTATTTGATGGGAGACGAAATTGCGTACGGCAGTGCTATATATTACTATCCCCGGGAGACGTTGTTACAGGCGCAGAAAGGTGGTTCCAGGCACAGATTGTTGCTGGGAAGAATGATCCATTGCAGATCTCAGTACGACATATGTAGGGAGTAAATTGATTCGAGTGCCGGATGTTATATGGGTTCCGAGCTTGGGAAATCAGGGGATTAGTCAAAGTTTCGCATGCCATTCTTTTAACATTTTTGTAGAGCATAACTAATCTGTGGCTTTCCCGTCTATGAGATAGTGTTTCTATTTCCGTTTCCATGTATAGATCGTCCGTGTGTGCACTACGGGTTAAACCGCTTATTGTTCAACATAAGGGTGTTCCAAACTTGGCCTGATGAAGCTTTAATGCATTATTTCAAGGCCTATGTTCTGTGTTTCTTCTGCTTCTTAATGTTATTAATTTATGCTTTCAGATTTTGCTTTGCTAAACTATCATGAACTTTTTAAACTGGTAATTGTGTTGCCAATCCATTATCCATTACTCTTTGCAAGCCTCTTCTCCTTTATGTTTATCGTGAGCTTTTTATCGGATCATTGGATACATCAGGCGGCGAGACAGCGTCTTTAGACATGCTGTGAAGCTCAGATGGTTCGCCAAAAGTGTTGCTCCAGTTCTCTCGGAACTATTGATTGGACATCGGCTTCATATTTGTGTATTCTGGAAGGATCTAAGTCAGAATGACTCAGGCCGGGACTTTTTTTTTTATCTCAATCACATGCCTCAATTGTTCCAGACAGCTGTTTCTATGTTCATCTGTTACATATATGTTGACATTTAGATATAGTATTATATTTTCTTTACCCTGAAGGTACTTGAATTTACTGGTAATCTTACCGTCCCCCTTTTACTGGGCACGGCGGGCATAGATGGTCGACGAGAAATAACTCCTATCATTTGAGACACTAGTTAAAGAAAGAGAAACTCTGTTTTTGAAAACTTTAATGTGATGACACGCTCTTTTAAAAGGACAGTCATATCAATCAAGGGTCTTAAAATATATCTTTTCTACGCTATAGCAAGTTATTTTCTGTAACCGAGGTCATCTCCCTTTGGTCATCTATGGCCGTTGTGACCAGTAAGGTTCTTAGCTATCTTAATTCTTGACCGATGACAACTGAGGTCCATATTTGTATGTTTTATTGAAATATAATCAGTTGTTCAGAATACTTTCACCAAAATAATGAGTACACAATATTCGTAAATTTTGCGTAAAATGAGAAATACCCCATAACTCACTTAAACTACTACATTGGAAACTATGCCTCGCATTTTAACCCTTTAACACTCATATCTGCTAAAAACGGCTTCTGCAGTGGTCTTGAGAAATGTCCATTTGCAGACCAAGAGAAGTACTTTTTTGAAAATTTACCACTGGAATGACTGGCTCGATATCGAGCCAGTCATTGCAGTGATCAATTTAAAAAAATAATCTCTTGGTCTGCAAATGGGCATTTTCTATGAGAAAATTTAAATTTTCTTGGACAAATTCGAGGGTTTAAGGGTTAATTTATTGCTTAGATAGACAAACAAAATGGTAATATCAAACTTTGCTGCCCCTGAATGATACCGGCCATCAGTCTCGCTCCCAGACTAAATCTAGAATTGGCCTTGGAGCGGTCAAGCTGTTACAGTTGTGCAGCGCAAGCGGTGCACAGGCTACAGCATACACGCGTAGTTCGTTGTCCAGGTGGATTCATGATCCGCAGATCTAAAGTTTCCAAAATGACTGGAAGGATATATTTCGTACTAAGGGCACTCCACACTTACGCAGCCCGTCGGCAGCGCTGCAGCAGCGCGTCGACGGCAAAAAATCACTCCAGTGAATTACTTATTGTATACCTACGTTGGAGCAGCGTGTCGGCATCGCGTCGACGTCATTTTTCTCGATCGCTCAAAAAGCGATTTTTGCTGCTTGCTGCCCCGACGTGCAGGGAAATCCCATCATATATGCTAGGAATTCCCCAAAACACGTGGCCAGCCGCAATATAGTAGTAGAAGTAGTAGTAGTAGTAGTAGTAGTAGTAGTAGTAGGAGTAGTAGTAGTAGTAGTAGTAGTAGTAGTGGTAGTAGTAGTAGTGGTGGTGGTGGTGGTGGTGGTGGTAGTAGTAGTAGTAGTAGTAGTAGTAGTAGTAGTAGTAGTAGTCGTCGTCGGTCGCCGTCGTCGTCGGTCGCCGTCGTCGTCGGTCGCCGTCGTCGGTCGTCGTCGTCGTCGGTCGTCGTCGGTCGGTAGGTCGTCGTCGTCGGTCGGTCGGTCGGTCGGTCGTCGTCGTCGTCGTCGTCGTAGTAGTAGTAGTAGTAGTAGTAGTAGTAGTAGTAGTAGTAGTAGTAGTAGTAGTAGTAGTAGTAGTAGTAGTAGTAGTAGTAGTAGTAGCAGCAGCAGTAGTATAATATTGTTAACGCACAGGCTTAGTTTTTCAAAAGTGATATAATTTCTTGTTTATTTTATTACTTGAGAGTTTGTTAATTTTGTCTCAATCATCGCTTATATTAGCTTTGCTCTAATATATTTTATGTTATATAGTTTATATTTAGCACAACACAATAGTTTTCTTCTGTCTACAGTCCAACCTGTCTATAGGCATCACCTGCTTGTTGGACCAGATGGTGGTGGATCTCGAAGATGAGTGGTTGTACAGCCACATGAATTGAAGGGTCGCCACTCTGCAGTCTCAGAAGCCACCAGCTGTATTCATTGACAATACTAAATGAACAGATTTCTTTAGCGACTTCTCTTTGACTGTGCCTAAAGTTGTCACTTTACACAGGTTCCACTGTATTTTAATTATTGATCTTTACACAGTTTTGCTTTCACTAGGAGGCTGCGGAGATTAGGGGTTTTCTTAAAGCAATAACGGGTCTGGAACCAAAGAGTCCACGTAATTTAGTTTGTAATGTGTTGTATTCTTCTTTGAAAATTTTCGTAACTTCATCATTTTTCCTATTGTATGTAGGATAAACGGGATAAGAATCTAGAACGATTCTCTGAGAAGTCGGCACTTTTCTGTTTCTTCTGCTGTATCTAAAATTGTCGTTTGTTCAATTGGTGAGATTTCTAAATCACGGGGGATGAGATGGTCTGGCAGATTGAAATACTCAGCTACACTAGTGTCCTCATTCAGGTTAATGTCGGATATATACCAGTGGCATGCACACTGAATGGACCTTTTGAAATGAAATGAAATGAAATGACTTATCTATACCCAAGACTACGTTCCGTGGTATATGGGGGATATATACATAGTAGTTACATTGAGTAGTAGCTAGTATACATTATATCTACAATTTTTCTTGTCGAATACAATATACACATATAGATGTTTCGATATTGTTGTTGTTGTTGTTGTTGTTGTTGTTGTTGTTGTTGTTGTTGCTGCTGCTGCTGCTGCTGCTGCTGCTGCTGATGCTGTTGTTCTTCTTGTTATTCTTGTGCTTGTTGTTTGTCATTGTCGTCGTCGTTGCTGTTGCCGTTGTTTTTGTTGGGGTTGTTGTTATTTCAGTAGTAGTTGATGATGTAGTAGTAGTAGTAGTAGTAGTAGTAGTAGTAGTAGTAGTAGTAGTAGTAGTAGTAGTAGCAGCAGTAGCAGTAGTAGTAGTAGTAGTAGTAGTAGTAGTAGTAGTAGTAGTAGTAGCAGCAGCAGCAGCAGCAGCAGCAGCAGCAGCAGCAGTAGTAGTAGTAGTAGTAGTAGTAGTAGTAGTAGTAGTAGTTGTTGTTGTTGTAGATGTTGTTATTGTTGATCTTGTTCGTGTTATTGGTGTTATTGTTGGTGGTATTCTTGTTGGTGTTGCTCATGTTGTTGATATTCATTTCGTAGTCGTCGTGGCCAATGTTTTGTATCTTTTGTGTTGTCATTGTTGGTGTTGCTGCTATCGTCGCCGTCTTCGCCATCCTCGTCGTCTTCGTCGTTATTGTCGCTTACTATCATTGCTGTTCCTAGTCTAAACTACTGTTGTCATTCTCTTTGTCATCGTAGTCGCTAATAATTAGCTTTGGTGTTGTGGTCTGTCATCGTCGCCATTGTACTTTTTAATTCGTTGTCTTCCAACGAGCAGGGAATTGATGTGTGATCACCTTGATAAATCTAGATAGTTTTACTAGCAATTTTATGTTCTGCCTAGAGAATAGCTTATGGAATTTATCGTAGTTTGGATGTGCGTAGCTTGATTTAGGAAAGATGTCTGCTCTTTCTTTTAAAAAATAATCGCAGGTGAATAAGTAATGATATGCATCTCCGATTTCATTCTGTTGGCATAATTTACAGATTTTTTGTTCTCTTATTATTGGCGCACGATGTGCGGCTCGAACGATAAGCGAAACCACGCCAACACTCAACACACACGCGCTTCAGTCTTCTTCATCAGACAGTCAGGACTCCCTGGATTTGGAAGTAGCATCATATGACGGAATGACTGCATGCGTGTTCACCGACTATTCTAGAAATTTCCCCAGTGCGGAACAACCAGCACCGTTTTTACACGAGTATTCGCCGATCAACGAGGGGACCTTCCGCGATGCCTCGCAGGCGGGTACTCAATACATTACATTGTCGAAGATCCACGATAGGCACCCAACACCTTTGCCGGATCGCGGTCGACCATGACAAAGACCCCATATGGGGGCATACTAATACTTCACAGCCATTATGTTCACCAACGTCATCACAGGGTGACCGATGGCCTGCACCTCATGCACCATGTCCCGCATCTCCTCCTATACAAACGTCATCGCCTTACTATCCATCTATACCGCGATATGAATCGGGAGATGTGGCACCTCCCTTCCAACAATATTCCAGAAGAACTACATCACATGGCACACCTATTAGTCTCCTGGACCATCTCCGTACAAGAAACACCCATCGCAACAGCCGATAGAACGTCCGCGTCATTTACACAGCACACCTCCACCAGTCTATGGACCCGCATCAAGGAAGTATTCGGTGGAACCGGCATATCGTGCTCAACACTATCGTCTGGAATCACCATCATGGACACGGCATCAGCGGGAACATCATCGGGAATTACCACCGCCACCACTACCAACACGCAGACAAGCGTCCATGTTCACGCCATTCTCCCCAGTACCACCACCTGAATACGCACCTATAACACCATATCATTGCCATGACCGGATCATTCTCCCTCCTGAATTTAGCAGGGAGAATGATCGGGCTAATTATAAGTGGCAATTCGAAATAATTAATTGCACAAATCGGTGGACAGATCAACAAATGTGAGAATATCTGGCCGCAAAACTGTCAGGAAAAGCTCTATAAGTCCTAGCAGATTTGAGATCAGACCACACGGCATCATACATGGAACTGAAAAGCGTGTTGTCGGAGAGATTTGGGCACATGGCCCTCAGTGTAACAAGTTGTCTACAGCTCAAAAACTTGCCTAGACGAGCCGGGGAGACATTGCCGGAATTAGCTAGTCGTATTCGGTGACTAGTAACTGGCGCCTACCCCAGCCGAATCACGAGGGAGTCACACATCTGCATCTGGACGTTGAGCGGGGAAAATCATTCCTCAAAGATCATGATAGCCTTCAATCTTTAACGGCAGCCGTGGCTCGGATTGAGAATTTCTTGGAGCGGGAGAAAACAAATCGCCGTGAATTACATCCAATAAATGAAGTGAATGATGCAAACCTCCTAATCGCCGCCGACAACCCTACTGCATCAGCATCCACATCAGCAACCAACCAACACACACACAATCAGAACAAACCACCGGTCAAAATCATGTGCCTAAATGAAGAGGGCGTGGCCAATCCCATCGCGGGGATCACAACAATGCCCCCGGACGCCGGAACCAGCACAATAACAACAATCATCAGAACATGCACGATAGGTTAGAAGAGATAACGAAACAGAGCTCTGCGCTCACCAACTTAGTCACTGCACTCAGCACCACCGTCGCCACACAATCGACAACACGACCAGCAGCAAATATGGGAACTCCTACACAGCCACCAAACACATGTTTTGGATATGGTCTGGTGGGTCACTGGAAGGAGCGATGTCAAAATCGCCCTCCGTCTACAACTAATACCACTGACTGACGTACACCGCAGCCTGAGACCCCGTTAAGCTAGAATGGGCACTGATTACAGAGTCACTTCGTTGCCCACTCTCACAACCCGGCACAACTGCGGCCTCCGGACAACAACGTCAGGTGACCAACATGACAAATCACCCTTCCATGACAGTACGCAATCACACCCACCCGGCTTCATATATGTCGGTACCAACGGCACGGACATCACCCTCAGCCGGAGGTTGTGACCCCACAACCTCCATATCTAACAAACCTTCTTTCGTATGTAAAACGGTAGTGGTTGGTTGTAGCACCTCCACTGAAACAGCGTTTATACAACTATGCTGCCGGGGCACTTAACACCTGGTGCCCCATGGAGGTATGCAATTCACACGTCCTGACAGCATCACCCACTATATCAAGCAGCAGTAATAATGACACGGATTGCAGTCAGCATTTGGCATCATGGATCCGCAAGAAGAAGCATCATCCAAAGAATGGCAGACCACAGTGCCGTCACTGCTTCTTTTGTGCATCAACCAAAAATCCCATGATGCATTGCAAAAAGTGGCTCACACAGTTAGCCCTTATCCATAACAGCACTAGTCCTGTCCAGACTGCTGTATACACGAATTCACAGTACACGGAAACAGCATCAACAACACCACCATTCCTACCCCAGCTCCGTCATCGCCTAAGCAATCGCAGCAGCAGTGACGATGGGTTGGCCCCTTCCTCACTCAGCCACCAACTGCACTCATTGAAGCTATTCGGAAACAGGCCGAGTACATACAGGATGATACTGCACCAAAAGCAATCCCTCAGGCAGTATCATTAGAACCTCTTCCACAGGCACACTGCAAAGTAATATATAAGTGTGCTTGTCTGTTTAGTGGCATTTCCCACCAGTGTCACCATTGACACTGGCGCTTCCATCACCATCGTCAACAAGCGCTTATATGAGAGCATCCCACCTCATAAGAAGCCACCCCTTGGACCTACAAACATATTTTTGCAAACAGCTACTGGAGCCGATGTTCTTGTGGCTGTTTCAGTAAACCTCGTAATACAGATAGAGGAAATGCAATTCATACAGCGAGTTGTTATTGGCTCTATTCAAAACGATGCCCTGCTTGGTTCTGATTTCCTCAGTGCCAGCGAAGCTGCCATACATTGCAGACAACAGGAACTAGATATACACGGCCGACGCATACCCCTTGGACTGGAATCATCACTGTATGATACTTGTGCAGTGATTTTGACATCTATGACCACAGTTGAGTCGGGACAGGAGAAAATCTTATGGGCCACTGCACCACAGTTAGGAAACAACACACACATAGCCATGCTGGAACCCGACCCTGAATACATAATCACCTCACAATGCGTCAATCCCCGAATGATCGTGGACACCACCAATAAGGATCATCTACCATTTAGGTTATTCAATGGCACAACGGACCCAATAATTCTTGTACCGGGAGTTCATTGTGGCCATCTGGTGGATGTGATATCACTGGAGACACACCCTACCGCACCTACACCAGCAACAACTTCTGATGATTTACCAGAACATCTGCATGACAAATATTTGTGCGCCACAGTTGGATTGGTGCAAATATCATAAACATGACATACGGAAACTTCTATATAAGTATCGTGAAAGTTTCTCGGCCGTAGACATGGATCTGGGAGAAACTCATCTCGTGCGACACTCCATCGACACCGGAAACAGACCGTTTGACAACCCGTTCGACGTCTTCCCATTCACAAGGAGGTGGAGGCACATCAACAAGTGAATGACATGTTGTGGACAGGCATTATAGAGCCGTCAGCATCCCCCTGGGCCAGTCCCATTGTACTAGCAGGCAAAAAGGACGAATCTTTGCGGTTTTGTATAGACTACCGCCTGCTTAATGATCTTAGCGTCAAGGATGCTTATCCGCTCCCTCGGATAAATCAGGCCTTAGATTCCTTGTCCGGAGCCAAGTGGTTTTGTTCCATTGACTTAGCTGGTGGATACTGGCAGGTAGCCATGGATGAGGCTGACCAGGAGAAGACAGTGTTTGTGTATAGAGATGGCCTTTTCCAGTTCCGCAAAATTCCCTACAGATTGTGCAATGCTCCTGGAACGTTCGAGCATCTCCTTGAGCTGGTATTAACTACCCTGCAATGGGAGATCTGTTATATCGACGACGTAATCGTCTTTGGCTCCTCGTTTGAGCAGACTCTGTCCAACTTGGACAAAGTCTTAATGCGGTACCAGAGAGGGATAGGCTCCTCGAAGGGTGCCACAAACAGGCGGCAGTAGGCTCATGAGGGTCCGGAGGCACGTAAAATCTTAAGTATAGGACTGAGGAGATAGTGAAGGCCCCAGTGTCTAATGAAGGGTGAATTAACATCCTACTGTGGTACCGTCTAGTCAGCGTATTGTTCAGGCTACTGGGATTTTTGGTTCAACCTGTCTTGGCAAGTGAACATGCGTGGTATGTGGATGACAGTCCACACCCAGGACATCTCTAAGCAAACTATGGGTTTGCTCTACATACTTGAGATGGCCTACAGGCGAGGCCTGGGAAAACGGTCAAAGTTCACATTCTGTAGGCAAATAGGTGCGAATCAGACCGTCGGTTGCCCCTGACCATGAGCTCAGATGGTGATCGCTATCGACTGGGTCGCCATCCACTTGTCTTGATCATGTCAGTTTATCTCTGTGATCAAGATGGCTAAATGTACAGTCAGGCCATGGCAAGCATTCGTATTGCGAGTCATGCCTTCCATGATCAGAGGTCATGAAAACTGATTCTTTGGGAAGCGGGAGGGTATATGCGTGAGGGGGCATCACATGAAGGGATCGTGGACTGTGTTTCTCAATCATGTTTCTATGAGCATGGTTCTCGACCACATGTCTAATGTCCCATGGGTCATGTTCCTCAATCATGTTTTTATGGGCATGGTCCTTAATCTCATACACATATACGGAAAGGCACTTAGCCTAGGCTGCATCCCTGTGTGAAGCGCTGAGCGATGTACCATGATGGAGACAGACCACACACTGGGAAAACCAAAGGGTGTATAGTATTAGGGTTTTTAGGTTGGGTAATACTATGTAAGTGTTCATGCCACTAACCTAGAGCTCAAACACTAGAAGGGTTATCTTTTTAGACAGAGCGTCTAGTTCCTGGGACACGTCATATCCGGCGATGGAGTGGCTACTCAACCTTCAAAGACTAAAGCAGTAGCTTAGTGAAATTGCATCACCATTATTTAGGATCACCGAAAAGGATCGACCATTCAAGTGGACGAGTGAGTGTGAAAGTTCCTTCAGGGCACTGAAGTAACATTTGACGACTGCACCAATTCTTGCTCATCCTAACCCTAAACTCGATTTCATCTTAGACACTGATGCATCTGCTTATGCCATAGGTGAAGTTCTATGTCAGGTCACAGAAGATGGAACAAAGCAATTACTGGGTTATGGTTCGCATACTCTAAACAAAACAGAAAAACGTTACGCGACCACTAAGAGGGAATTGTTAGCTGCGATGTATTTCGTCAAATATTACAAACACTTTCTGTATGGGCGCCCCTTTGCCCTGCGTACAGATCACACCTCCCTACGCTGACTCAAAAACCTAAAAAATCTGGAAGGCCAGGTAGTGAGGAGGCAGGAATCGCTGCAGGCATTTAACTTCAACGTTTTTTATAGACCCGACAAACTGCATGGAAATGCCGATGCCTTGAGCAGAATCGGGCTCGAGGATGAACAAGATGTGGTCACCACCGTGACACATACAACACAGCCATCTCCCATGTTCCACAAATTGCGGTGCACAGACTGGGACATGGAGACAGTCACTCACGAACAAGCAACAGATGTGCAAACACAAAACATATGCGCGTGGATTCAGGAGGGGGTATGTCCTCCTAAGGAATCTGTTACACCACTTTCCGTGATGGCAAAATATTACTATCAGAGTTTTGGAGAGTGTCATATGCAAGATGACATCCTCTACATTAATAACCAGATAGTGATTACTGAGCATTAACGTGAAATAATTCTGCAACAGCTGCATGATAATACTGGACATTTGGCCGCCGAGCAAACAACAACCCGCATCAAACAGAGATTCCACTAGATCAGGATACGCGATAGTATGAAAGCATGGGTCGCCAAATGTGTTCCATTCCAAAGACGCGCTGTTGGCCAGCACCATTCTGCACCCTTACAAGTTAAAATTGTTGGTGCACTGTGAGAGCGAGTGGCTATTGATGTGCTCGGAACCTTGAATACGATGGATGAAGGAAACAAGTACATCCTCGTAACAATTACAAATATCTGGGAATACACTTCTCCTATAACAGATGCCGTCTCTTAGCGGAAAAGAATATAGCTGAACAAAGGCAAAAAGCTACATTTGCATTGCATCACCGAGCTAGACAACTTGACTTACCATTAGATTGCCATATCAAACTATACCATCAAATGATTGAGCCAATTCTGTTATATGGATGTGAAGTAATTGGAATAGAAACCTGTAATTTATTAGAAAAAACCCAAGTATAGATTTCCTAAGATATCTCCTAAAGGTTAAGCGCAGTACACCAAAATACATGATATATGGTGAGTTAGGAGAAATATCGATACAACAGGGCATGATAGCATACTGGCCAAAACTAGTCTCAGGGAAACAAACTAAACTCGCAGCTAAATTATACAAGTACATTTTACTAGACTCACAACAAAACGGTACATAATACAGATGGCTAAACTCTATCAAAACAATACTAGACAACACAGGACACAGCCACCTCTGGAGATACCAAGCAATACATCACCTTAATCAAACACAAACAACAATAACCGAAAACCTTGAGGATCAATGTATACAGTCATGGCATGCACACATGAATGGATCATGGTAAGGGAAAATATATAACAGTTTCAAAATAAATTGGGGAAGGGAAGGGTATCTCTTAAAATTTGGCGATAGAAACAAAATACCGTTTACAAGATTTAGAACAAGCAACCATTGTCTACCAATAGAAAAGGGATGGTGGGATGGAACTAACAGAGCAGAACGCGTTTGCAACCTATGTAATAAGAATGAAATTGGAGACGAGTTTCATTGCTTATTCATTTGTGACTTCTTTGAAAATAAGCGAGTAAACATTTTGCCAAAATTTATCGCAAAGGACCAAATTTCTTCAAATTTCTCCAACTCTTCTCAACACGACAAGAAATTTCTAGAAAAGATTTGTCACTTAATTACGAAGATTACAAAACATTTTCAACGCTGATTAAATTACTGCTGCTGCTGCTGCTGCTGCTACTACTACTACTACTACTACTACTACTACTACTACTACTACTACTACTACTACTACTACTACTACTACTACTACTACTACTACCACTACTACTACCACTACTACTACTACTTGATAGCTATTCATAGTAAAGAAAACAGGATATTTTTAAAGTTATGAATGGAAAACGTCACATCTATTTGCGTATTAGCCCACGTCGCCAGACCATAGACCACGCCCATTTTCATGGGTCATTAGACTGACAATGCGCCTGCTGGTGTCCCGTGAGCTAACCTAACACAAGTCTATGATATAAGCATCTATGCTGATCGGTCTACAGCTGCTACGCGACCCCTTTAACAGGTCGTTAGGCTGACAACACACCAGCTGACATCACATAATTTGACCTAATCGACGTCGAGGATATACACATCTATGCTGATTGGCGTACAGCTGTCAGGGCCCCAGACATTAGACCACGGCCCTTTGATGGCTCATTAGGCCTACAACATGCCAGCTGGCGACTCATAAGCTGACCTAGCCCATCCTTAACCGGACGAAGATATAAGCATATTTCGTGATTAGTCTACAGCTTTCACGTGACCTTAGGCCATGCCCCAGACCATAGGCCATGCCCCTTTTCATAGGTCATTAGGCCAACAACGTGGCAGATGGCATCCTATGATCTGACCTAACCCAGGGCAATGATATGTGCATCTATGCTGATTGTCCTACAACTGTCATGTGATCTCGGCCACGCCGACTAACGTCTTCCAACCTCTTTATACCTGTCAATCATCGGCACCTGCCACCCATTTACGTCTCCGAATAGCGGCGAAGATATAGGCAGATACATGATTGGTCGGGAGCTTGATGACATCATCAATATTTGAATTAGGCCATGCCCCCTTTTTCCCGCCAACTTAATCGAAGCTGATTGGTCGAGAGAGAACAGATGATTTCTCTGTCGACTAATCAAATTCGAGTATTTTTCGTGGCCTAGTACAAATATTGCTGACGTTATCAAGCTCCCGACCACAGAGGAGGTAGTAGCTTAGGCGGTAATGAGCAGAGCTGTGAAACCGGTGACCCGGGGATTGCGTCTCCATTTGTACAACTGAAATGAGACCTGGAATCATGGACTCGATAGACGCCAACAAAACCAATAACTTCTTCTAAGCTCCAGACCAGTAGGAGGCTTTAGCTCAGGTTGTAATGAGTAGAGCTGTGAATCTGGCGACGCCAGGATCGCGTCTCTGTTTGGCCAACCGACGATTGCTGGAAACACAGACAATCTCATTCACTCCTCATTGTCTCTCTCCACCGAGAATCCCAAATGTGAATCAGGGACTCGATAGACGCCAATCAAACCAATAACTTCACGCTCCCGGCCAATCAGAACAGATGCCTCTTTGTCCCCTTTCTACTAGCCATCTCCGCAGTCTGAATGATAACCAACAGCCTTACTTTGTTAAAAAACCTAAAAACTAAAAAACTAAAAAACCTACACTGATCAAATACGATCAGGATTTAATTTTTAATGTACCAAAAAAAAGAATATATATATAATCAACAGGAGCTGATTTGTTTTCTGATTCATTCACATCGTTAGCTGGACACGCATCTTTACAGAGTCCATTTCCGGATTGTGTATGCGGATCCAAAAATGGTAAAGTAGATGATCTCGACATAGTGATCCAAGTGACATTCGGCATCTTGCGTCCAGTGTCCTTCAGATTTGATATATACCATCACTGCCTCTAGTGTGGTCGGGCAGCGGGAGGGACTAACTAGCCTGGAACTAGTAAACACCATCCAAGGGTATGCTACGGCTACCCTGATGGGTACGGATGGCAATACCCTCACGCACAGGTGATGGCAAACGTGCCTAAGACATGATTTACCTCCTCTGCACCGGGCCACTGGGAGTACACCCGTAATAGAGGACTTTCTCATAGGGCTGGACATGGCCACGTATGCGTGATACCATTGATTGGGTATACACTCTTTAGGATGTATATACTATCTTTGCACGACTTCTTCCGCAGAACAATGGTTTATGATCACCATATCACCGGGGATGTTTGGTACCATTGGAAAGCGATACGATTCCGTTTTCTTAAGACAACCTTCGTGAGTCTATTTTAGAAAGAAGCAATCTCAGAACTACCAACGCATATCACCTGCCATGATTCAAGAACCACGAATTCGGCCACATAATTGACTGGCTGACTCTCTCGCTTAGATACAACCGTAGCTGGCACACCTATGCTTGCAACACCTGAATGGCCGAGGCTATATCTAAGACGTTGTTTATTTGTCATAAGATAACGAGATGTAGAGCTGGCTAGTATAAAAGCAGCCATTTCTGTGCTGAACCTTACCGGACTTATGTCATACTCAGCACTGGCAAATGACTCATCTCGACGGTCTGCCGTGTTCCCACTCCACATTCTACCGCTTATGCTACTTTACCGCAGAACAGTTACCTTGACCACTCGCCATGATCGAACAACTACAAAGCCACCAGCACGGAATCTCCTTTTTGAAAGGCCGGTAAGAGGGATTAATGTCCAAACTAACAACCTAAATTATTCTACCACCTTGGAAGACTGTCCACTGTCCCTTGTGCTACTCATGAAACAAGTGCATGGAAACTTCACACCCCAATCTGATACGGAAGAAGGACAAAACCAGTCACCGCCGCGGATGAACACCTGCTTTCACCTACACCTCGTGCGGACCTCGTTCTCCTGAACAGCCGCCTCTCGTGGAAGAAATTCGAACTCTACATTCGGTACCAGCATCTGACCAAGTTCTGTCTCTCCCCAGGATCGAAGAATGACTGATTTCAGGCTGTTTCTACTACTAATCATGCACACTGCAAATGTCGTTTCGGCTGGCTTGGCCATCAAATGGGTTAGTGGTCAAGTGTTTGCCTAGCCAATATTCATTTGCAGGCCAAGCGGGTTTGTTTTCACCTGCGTCTAGCGACGCATGAATAAATGTGAGATAATTTTTCTTCTTCTTCTTCTTCTTCTTCTTCTTCTTCTTCTTCTTCTTCTTCTTCTTTGTGGAAAACACGTTTAATTTTGCTCTGATATTGATCGAGAATTCGCAGGTTTATGGTTGGCAGTTTTTCCGATTTTTGTGCAGCGTTCATATTAATGTTATCGTGTTATGTTATCGATAATAATTATGTATTATAGTTTTGGATTAATGAGTTATTCAATAATTTAAGTGTTATTTACAACTCTAGTTGTTGTCTCCACGATAAAGTGGAATAGTTAATTGTTTTCGAGCTTTTATAATCATTTTTCCAATTGTGTTACTTGTACTAAGAATAACACATGCTGATTACGTCATCGCGTTGTTCACCATCCATGTATTTAAGATTGAAGATTCTAATCATAGATTATAATTAATGATTTCGTTTGAATTGATAAATCAGTAACGCCAAGTGCTTGTTGGTTTATTCCAGGGCTTACACATCCATGGTGTTGCAGTTGATGTGGAAGAGTGTGTCAGTGTCATATCGTAACTGTAACAGGAAAATATGAGCTTTCGTGTAACCCATGAAGCTCATTCCGATGACTAACCAAGATGTCATACAGGATGAAACTTTCAATCTATGAAAAGATAATTCGTTTGAAAGAGGCTCTAGATATATATGATTGTGGCATCATAAATGACTGGTTAACACTATCTAGCCTAGGATATGGCCTAGGGTTAAAGGTTATGTTCACGTTATCTGATAACAAATACATATTCAGAGGAAAATAATGTAGCCAATATGTTTTGGTATTTTCCTCCTTGATTTGGTTCCATTGATTACTAGGAAAATTGGAATAAGGATTTGAGCTTTTGATCTAAGAATTTAGAATGTAAACCAAATCCATTATTAACTGCTAAAAATTCATTCTTGTGATTTTTGTTGATGAAACGGTTCACTGATTAATCCAATGAATGTATTTCGTTCTACAGAACGAACTATATAACATCAAGTAGCTACTGATTTGAAACTGATATTATAGAACTTTTCGTTTATTTTGGACCAATGTTATAGGCTAAATGATGTCACGATTTTAAAACCAACTTGATGAAACAAGACAATCTGAGGAAGTGAACTTAGATTGGGACAAGCATGACTGATAACTAACCAGTCTTAGCTGATACAACCCTCCAATCGTTCACCATATCAAAACATGACAGATATAAAGAGGGACTAAGTCTGCTTCTTGCACTTTGAAATGTTCTCTGGATGATGATTACCGCGATACGAACCGTACGAAAATATATGAAACTTGACGAATCTGTGAGTGCATCCAATCGAATGCGTTACTACAAATACATAAGATCAGCGGATTACTGCATCAGACTCAAATGATGATGGAGGATTGCGACTAACTGACCAATATCCACAAGAAGCTGACGATGATGGTGTTATCGACTCTCGCCACAGGGCACCAGGAGCTAGTGATACTGGTGTTACCAGAACCTGGTCACATGCCGCCAGAAAATAACGCTGCTGGAGCTCGACTGACAATTATACGAAGTCAGGAGCTGGAGATCTGGTTATCTACTATTGCTATCCAGGAGAAGGAGACCTGGATATCAACTCTGAATGTCAAGGAATTGATAACCTGACTACTTGTTACAAAGGTTCATAATTGAATATTTGACATCTGGTTTTAATTTATTAACTAGTTACTCAGACGGCATAAAGGTTCTGACTGGGCGAGGACTCATTATCGTACAGTTCCGATACACAGATATGTTGACAAATTTCAATGAGTCTTCAGATGATGATACTATATCATACTGTGAATGACTGATGGTACTGTGACTTAGAAATTTAGTGCACTGCACATACTTCTTGTTTCTGATTACATGATGACATTTCTGTGGCTAACAGATGCACTGTTTACTGTGCTGGGTTTGGTGGCTTCATGACAAAATGTATATTTTACGTAATGAAATTCTGTGGCTAGTAGCTGCACTATTTACTATGCTGAATTTGCTGGCTTCATTCACTCTTCATCTGGTGTATGGGGATGGCGCTGATATAGATGTAAAGCGAAATGACGATTGGCTGTATCTCTGTATTGCGTTACACGTGGCGTTCTCTTTGCGAGAGATAACCATCGAATGCATGGACAACATGCTTCACAAACCTACGCAAACTATCCGTGTGGTCTGATAGGAGCACACGGTTTTGATACTGCACGAAGTCTGCTCGATGACAAAATATTCATACAGATTGAATATTAATACAATACGATTGGTAGTGTATTTTGTTCATGGTCATCTAGGCCAAAGCATTTCATGCTTTGCAGAGAAAACCTTTGTTCGTGAGTGCTGTATGTAGGGGGTGTTCAGACCCAAGCCATAATTACCATTGACCATGAAGCGTCCCTAAGCTATTGATAACGATTTATTGATGCTCTTGATTGGCTGTGGATATGCCAAAATAATGTGTCTGCTCCATGATAGTCGGTGGTACTTCAATATTATTTTTCGTGGGACCAATACACATCTCATTGGTGTTGCAAATGTTTCCCACCGCATGCTGTGTTTCAGCCTCTGGCTGAGGTGTTGCGCCATACACAGATACAGTATTTCTTACTGCTAACGTTAGTAGTACTCACTGGGCGTGCATCACTTGTAGGCTGGCGAATTCTTAGACTGGATGCAAACTGTTGTACTTTCTGCGACAACACCTGTAGTGGATTGAACCAGCCTTTCATAGTGTAAGTCACGTTTCTCCTACATACACGTACATGGCCAAAATGCAAGCAGATTATATTGTTTCGCCAGCCTCTGAGATGCGCGAAGGACTATTCATGGGATGTTACCCTGCGTTGTAATCTGTTGCTTCTCACACGAGTTTTCTCCCTTGTATCGCCACACAGGCCTGATACCATCTCAACTGACGGTTGGTGTAATATCATGAATATTTGCAGTAACTATTGAGCAAGACCACGTTAGTTTATTAATTTTGCTGTGAAATGAATGTTATTAAAAAATTCACATCCACACAAATATAATTGTGTGTATCTTGACGACAACCAGGTTAACTGTTGTGTGTTGTCAATGGGGTCTCTTAGTGATTTTAAGTCCTAGTGACTGTATTTTGTTGAAATCACCCCATGACAAACGATAATCTCTTTCGTCTGATCTAGGCAAAATATACATGACAATCTAGATTCGAGAGAAATATTTGCACTAATCTGCGTGCACGAGTACATATATGTGTGTGTGTATAATGCGACTATGATATGCGTTATTCAATGTGATCCGTTTGCTTTTTGAGTTGGTGACTGTGTGTATTGTATGCTGGAATTGAATGTGTGTTCGTATGCCTGTGTGTGCGTGTGTGCGTGCGTGCGTGCGTGCGTGCGTGTGTGCTTTCCGTGTACGGTTGAAGTCTTGTGGAGCATGAGCTTTGCTAGCCTAACCAATATAAGCTTGCTTTCCCCTCCAGACGATATGTCACACCGGAAACACATTCTGGCCCAACCCACCCATTTATATTGTAACTTCGGTGTCCGGCCAGGAACATTATATTTATCCATCAGATAAACCTCATCTCCATGTCGTCCATGGCCTAGACGCCCATGCCATGTCTTTTGTCGACGATGCACAGTTTGAGTTCACTTCGTACATCACTGTAGGACTGAACCAGATATGTCGCATCTATACATATGCTGTTCATGACATCCCACTTTTATATTTGATCGAACAACATTCTTGTTTTTGAAGCTTTCCATGCACTGTTCACACAGAAACACTGTGCTAGCATGGGTAATCTGAATATGCTGAACAAGATCACGTTTTTCTGTGTATGGCAAATGACAATGTTGACACTTGAATTTCATCCTTTGGTGAAGAAATTCCCCTTTCCAGAGTACCCACCCACCATATGACGTCATAATGAACTGCGGAATGTGTAGAATGACATCGTAATGAATGACGTCATGAATGATGTCGATAAGTACGTGACGAACGCATATTTGAAGACGGTCTATATCATTGATCTATATACTAACCAGATTGGCCACAGAAGCACAAATCGCGTGACAAAATCGTCCAACAGCTAACCAACAGCGCCTTTGTGATGTCACATGACGTCATTGACCTAATGACATCATCGTTTAAGTCATAATATACTATCTCACAATATTTTAGGCATTCCCTATAGATCTGTGTGGTATTTTTCCGTATGACTGGTGGTGAATGACGTCGTAATTGTTAAAGGGGCGGTATATCTGACAAACACTTTCCTGGTGTAAATATATAGGTGCTGATATCGCCAGTGTCCATGTGCAAATCTGAAAATAGCTGCTGATTAGCTGCATCGCTTGGTACTATGGACGTTAGGATTCCTCAAATAGTTTTTACAAAAATGTGAGAATAAAGCTTACAGATATAAGAACGACGTGCAAGATAGCTTTTTTTCATTGTCACAAGGGAGACAATCGTCAACAGGCTTCATACTTCCTGTCTTGAGGTACGGTACCCAGAGTTAATTCCCGTTAGCAGTGAAACGCTATCTTGCGCAATGGGCGGAGAACAGTCTGAGCGTACATATTTCCAAAGCATTTAATGCTCTATCATTTGCCCCCCCCCCCCACCCCCCCCCCCCCCCATGTTTACAAAACATTGTCATCCAGATAGATAGCCTAAATAAAGCTAAGGTTAATATTACTTCATAGGTTTCTGGGGCATGGGTTTGCACATCTTAACCCTTTAATTATCAAGCAAGTAAAATTTAACTCTCATGCGATCTTGAGGAGTGTCCATTTGCAGGCTAAGATTGCATTCTTAAAAATTTACATGAACAACTGGCTAGATAAAAGAACCAGTCATTCCAGTGGTAAATTTTCAATAAGTAGTCGTCTATTATACTGCAAATGGACAATAATTTGGCAAAACTTTGATTAATGGTCAAGTCAGATGAAGACGGCATCTGCAGTGGTCACTAGATGTATCCAATTGAGTTTCAAATGACTTATAGCAAATTACTACATTATACCCTGGCCCAGCCTACCTATAGCCTTGTGATCCTAAACACTTGATCCATGGTCAAATAATTGCTGTTAAACATATCCAGTGCCAAAAATCGGACACCAATGACGAATTTCAAATCAGTTTTTCAGCTAAGAAAGTCTTGCATAGAAAAGACATCTGGGGCAGTCAGATTCAAAATACAAGTTGGACATTTTTCCATTACGTACAGATTTCTTAGCTTAACACGGTTTTATGAAGTCCATCTCAGAATTGTACTCTGTCAATGACTGCCCTAGCAGAATAAAAACATGGGGACATGTAGCTTCTAAATATTAACCACAGTAGGTGGCATACTCATTTCACATTTGGAAACTACATTTTGCTGAAACATGATTAAAACTGATACATCCGATGTTTTGTCAGATACTTTTATCGGTATACCAATTCACCTTTCCAGTTTATCCATCCATCCATCCATCATATGATGTCAAAATCAACTAAGTGACGTGTAGGCTAGCGTCATAATTATAATGTCATGAATGATTCGAATAGTCTAACGAGTTGTACAAATTGTATGTCTTTGCTATTTAATAAACATGCTGTTGAATATTTTGAAACTAATTTGACTGGGAGCTCTTATTACGATAGGCAGCAACAGCACCCCGTCAAATTAATTTCAAAATATTCAGCAGCTTACCTACATAGTTTTCTGGAAATTGATAGTCGGGAGTTCAGAGATCGATCGATCCCAATGCAAGCGTGGTGTGGGTGGAGCTTAGCTAGAGATGGGCGGGGAATAGCTAAAACTAGAACGGTCCATTAAAATTTGAACTAAATGTGTCAAGATATTTTCTGGTGATACACTGAAAACCATATATTCAATGAATTTCAGGCTTTTTTAGGGGGGTGGGGCATAACTATGGGCAATAGACAGATTTTGCTAAAACAAGACATTGACCCCTGCATAGGTGTAGTAACGTGGGGGTGGGTTGACAAGCACATCACACAATATGACCTACATTGCATCTGAATAAAAAAAAATCAGTTTAAATTTAATAAATATTCTGTTGAATATTTTCTAGCTTATTTGACTAGAAGCTGTTACTGCCATAAGCATCAGGATCCAGTAGAATTGGTCTTTAAAATATTCCACAGCTTTTCCGCATAGCCACCATGGAATTGAGCCACTAGGATTCCAAGGGATATATATATATATATATATATATATATATATATATATATATATATATATATATATATATATATATATATATATATATATATATATATATATATATATATATATATATATATATATATATATATATATATATATATATATATATATATATATATATATATATATATATATATATATATATTATATACTGGAACTTAAGCATTCAAAGGTTTTATATTACACGACTTAGCGTGGCATGTGATGTGCACGAAATGATAGAATATAAAACCCACTTAATAGTTTCAAAACTATTTTATTTGCTTAGTGCAAGGCAGCAATTTCCAAAAATGTTCATAGAGAAAGTTTCGAGTATGTTGGTTGTCGGTAGGTGTACTCAGGTAAAATGTCCATTCACAGAGATCTAAAGCACTCCACTCATGGTAAGTATGACAAAGCGATCATCTGCTCAAGTCCTGGCTGGTGAGTTTGTAAATGAGATGCAGCAGGACAAGTGTCGAGTCGAAATGCAACCTGGTACCATCCATGTCCTTTAATTGATCTGAATATCTGATTCTGAAATATAAACACACGGGTGCGAGATATTAGTCATGAAATATTTAGACCAGTGTGGTTGAGAGCAAAATTCTCCTGGACCGCAGGACAACATTTTTATTAGACTCCCGTGGGTGAGTGAGGGAGGGATCACCTTGGGGAGGGTGGGGTTGGGGGGGGCGTCAGAAAGGTATATCAGTGACCCATATGATTGCAGACTGTGAGACAATATTTACATTAGGCTCACACCTATGCTGAGGGGAGGGGCTGGGGTTGAGGCGGTGGGGACAGGATGGCAATGTTGGAGGAATTTTGAAACCAAATTTGCTTTGTGGGTTACTATGAATATGATTGGAGATTGCGAGATGATGTTTGCATTAGGTTCTGCATTAGGTCGAGGTACAGAAGGTCGTCAAAGTTGACGAAAGCATGTGGGATTGCGATGGTGTACCATCGACTGCACATTCTAGTGTGAGGATGATGATGCTGTACTGTATATGGTAATATTTGATCAATCACTCTTGCCTGTGCAACTATAATTGCTTCTTGATAAAATTTGGATATTTCTTGACCCACTCAATAGTCCAGTTTTCAACCCACAATGCAGCAATGACAGTAAATTTCAAGGCAGCTGGGTGGTGTGTACGAAGGAGTTCAACCACACAACTTGAATAATTAACACCATAATGTCCAAGAAAAGCTAAAAATTGACTGAGAAAATGACCATTTGCAGACCAAAAACATTTAAAAAATATTGTAACACTGGAATGACGGCCTCGTTTATCGAGCCAGTCAATCCAGTCATACAACTTTTAAAAACACTTGATTTTTGACGCTCAAAAGAACATTTCTCAAGATCACTGTAAATGTCAGTTTGATCATTAAAGGTTTCATATAATTCATGCATTGTTTATCAAGTTAGTCCAAACATGTACTGAGAATGAGATATCATCATATTCATGTCATTTATAGAAGAATGCAATGACTTCTCAGCACATGCTTGGAATAGCCTAGTGCATTGTCATTAATGACATTTCTGGATATGCAGCTTTTATTTTTAATAGGCATACCCATATTTTGTTCTTAAGATAATGGCCTTTGTAACCATATTACTTTGACCACATGAATAACATATTAATATATAGAAATAGGACATTTTGATTGATGTGATAATAAATTTAAGAAAAAGTGCGTTACTTTGCATGGGCCTGTACAGAGAAAATTGGCATAGTCTAACATTACAGATGCTACATTAAGTAGGTGATCGTTATACTTTAAGATACATGGGATGAAATGTATAACTTCTCTACCTTAAAGGATGTTAGGGGGCCATTTGTGTCATTTCAGTCAGTCACGGAAACACAGTACGTGTCTCTATTAGGTGCTGCAGATCTTTTCATGTAGCTGGGATTTCTTAACTTTAACTATTTTCTGACTAATTCGCATCTCCTCCGTTGTGCTAAACAAACAGCTAATCGTTTAGATGTGTATATTTTGAATTATTACCTCTTGAAGATGCTCAGTTGGATTCTAGTGTACACGTAACTATCCTACAGGAGGATTCGCACACAACTGTCATGTTTCGCACAGCTCCTGACATGCGCAGTGTCCAATCAATGGATATCTATGGGTCTATGCGTTGTTGTACAAATTGTTTGCTTTTACTATTTAATAAATAGTCTGTTGAATATTTTGAAACTAATTTGACTGGGCGCTGTTGCTGCCATAGGCAGCAACAGCACCCTGTCAAATTAGTTAGAAAATATTCAACAGCTTCCCTGTATAGTTTTCAGGAAATTGATAGCTAGGGCATTTAGGGATCGACCAATCCCAACACGGCGAGGTGTGGGTGGAGTTTAGCTAGTGATCGGCGGGGCATAGCTAAAAATGGAAATGTCCATTGGGCCATGTTGATTCAGATGTACTCCTATTTTAACTCTTACTTTCAGAGGACAGCCTGGTTCTTATTGGTCTTTCTTCCTCAAGTGGTTCTACTAACATTTCATTTTGCCAAGGCTGTTATCTTCACCTTCAAGCCTGTCCCCATGCAGTTGGGGGGGTTGCGGAGGCTATCCCTACGCCTCTGCCTCCAAATGCGTTGAAAATATGTCAATTACTTGTATAAAGTGATCTGCTGTCTTCACTGATACCATTTAATGGTCCATAGAATCCATGTTATTACAGGTTTAGCTGTAGTTAATTTGTTAATCAGCATGCCTTATGTGTATAGCTATCTGAATCCGAGAATCAGCTGTAACATGCGCTAAATCACTCGTAACATTGAAATATATTACGGAGATTAAACGGTAACATTGGCTGCCAGCCTGGCATTGATAAATTAGCAAATTAAGACTTTAACTGTTTTGATAGGAATTGTGAATGCCAGCATATTTACTATATCTTTAGCTAGCACCACAATCACAAATTGGGTCCGGAACAGTCAGTCTGTATCATGGATTTAAAACACACTAATAAACGTGCCATTTTATATAATATAGATGTGAATGACATGGACAATATGGAATGCATAGTACACCAACACCGTTCACAAGCATCATTGACAACCTTATTCTATGTTTCAATTGAATAAAGTCATGATCCTTAAATAAAAATACCAAATTCTCTCCACGTGTGTCAATGGACCTTTCCAGCTTTAGCTATGCCCCGCCCATATCTATCTAAGCTCCACCCACACATCGTCCGTGTTGGGACTGATCGATTTCTGAACTCTCAGACTATCAATTTCCAGAAAACTATACAGGTAACCATTTAATTATTTCGAAACTAATTTGACTGGACGCTGTTGCTGCCTATGGAAGCAACAGCGCCCAGTCAAATTAGTTTCAAAATATTCAACATAATGTTTATTAAATGGTAAAGACATACAATTCGTACAGCGTGTCGGACTATTAAGCGTTAAAGACGGACTATATCGAGTCATTCATGACGCCATGATTATGACGTCATCCTACACGTCACGTAGCTGATTATGACGTCATATGATTGAGTGAGGAAATGGATTCATAAATTCGAAAACAACCCATAACACAAACGGGAATCAACCTCAATAAAACAGCGAATTACTTTCGCTGCCAGAACGGTACCATGCAGTGCAGACTATAGCTAAATATTTATGCACTACAACAGAATATGCATTTTCAATCGCTTTTGGTTTTCTTCCGGCCAATGCCACTGGATGAAGGACGCCCTCACTTTCCTGGTGTAGCGCAACAGCCAACGCTACATCTGAAGCATCCACATGTCGGACACATCTTTGTCAAGATTTGGTAGAAAAGAATATTAGCATTACATAAACGGTTTTTAATGTTTCAAACGCGTATTTATGAGCAGGTTCCCAAACTAGTTTACTAGTAACACTATTTTCATCAGATCAGCGAAGGGTGCAGCAATTTCAGCATAATTAGGTAATATCTATGATAAAATCCGGGCAATCCAAAAAATTACCTGACCTCTGTCTTAGAACGCTGTTGACAAGGATTCTTTATTTGAGTTATGTTATCTTCAAGCGTATTTAACTCACACAATCCAACCCCATGACTTACTTAGGTAAGATAAAAGACAATATGTTGAGCTAAATCAAAATCTGAACGATAAAAAATTGAATTTTATACCGAGGTCACAGCGACGTGGATCTTTGACCTCATCATCTCAGTATTGTTGTTCTTTATCCCAATAGCATAAGAAATCATGTGAGCAATTTTACTTCCAATATGGTGAACTAATCCCGAGATATACAAGACATCAGTACCAGGCGAACTTTCCATGTGCGCGATTCCAATTCCGTGTGCGTTTTATTGCACACGTTTTCGCGAGTATGTATATATATTTTCTTGCACATGAGATTAGCGCAGAAACCTTCCTGTGTGGCCCGCTTTCCATGTAAGCAATATCGCGCGCGTGAACGAGCATGCTGATGCTGAAGTCAAAATAAGAGGAAATCTATGGCCGTGTTTTCAGAGACTTAATCAGAAATAACGCCATACTGAAGTATGGCGTTATTCCCGATTAAGTCTCTAGTGACAACATGGCCTATGAGTGCATTTTCATGTACACAATAACTCACACGAACGTTCATCGGTCATTGGTCCATTGTTTTCGCGCAGGATGAACGCTTGCGCGCCTTATCACATTATCTTATTTCGACTTTAAAGCCCGCGTTTCTACACGTGATGTAGCTTATGTGGAAAGCGCGTCTTACACTGACGAGATACTGTCAAAGATTCTGGCATATCTAGACTAGTATCAAGATCAAAAAGACCTTGACCTCAAAAGTAAAGTATTTGCCCTGCCCTCACTGATTGAGGTAACTGTGTTACCATGCCTAGCTCCAATAACTTGGTCAATTCTGAAATAAAGGCAGGATGTGATGAGAAGAACGTGTTAAAATCTGTGTTTTATACAATTGTTACAATGACCGTGACCATAATATCATTACGCTTCATCCGGCTGATATATGTACTCATGTGTCCAGGTTTAGTCCCAATCGGGTGAACCAATTTGCGATCCTGCGATATAAGACACTATGTTGAGCTAATACAAAAACTTACATTTTCAGTGTTCTTGCTATAATATAATGCTTATTATTATTATTATTATTATTATTATTATTATTATTATTATTATTATTATTATTATTATTATTATTATTATTATTATTATTATTATTATTCTATTAATAGTACATACTAATTATTTATACATAAATTCGGACCCCGTCACACATATTTGTTAATATTTGTTTGTTTTTCTGGAAACTCGCGTGCGCGTAAAAGTTTTAAATTTAGTGAAGCATTATATTTATGAAACGATCCAATAGGAAAGAACACAGACAATCTTAAATATGTCTAGACAGCTCGCCGGCGACAGACAAAATGCTAGCCGACTATTGGCGATCGGAAACATCAAAGAGCTACACACCGGGAGGAGGACTGAAACCGCAAACAAATCTATCGGGACATCACATAAATAAGTTGCATACTAATAATTTTTTCCACGAAGAGCGATGAATCACAAGCCGTCGCTAGGTAACGAATACACTGGTTTCTCCACGAAACGGGGATGCTGGCGACATTTTTTACATTGCTGAAATTCATAGTTTGCATCTTCTTGGATATTGAGTTCGTATATATAAGAAATTATGTTAAAATGAGAGCATTGATCCACTGGAAGCGTTATGGCACATTCTCAGTTATGAGGTACATTTGATGTTACCAATGGATTGCACTCATGTTCCTGCTTATTCGTATTCTGAATCATGTAAAATTCATCGTCCTTAATGCCATGTTGCGTGTACATTAAGTTTCACTTGAATCTAAATAGCACAACATCTTTTGAAATCCAGAGGGCCTATCGTGAGAGAAGGAAAGCTGAAGGATCATCATTTCCGGAGAAGGAACGACATAGATCGAGGCAGAATTATGTTCCAGCCGCAAAATTGAGCAAACCTAAATTATATAAAAGAAACAATGCCGCAAAGGAAAGAAACCGGTTATCCAGATTGAGAAAATCTATTAAGACAGACAGCATAGAAAGCAATGCTCCTTATACAGCACCCAGGGGCGTATCCACTGAAGATAACAATGTCCATGAAGTTACGCCTGCTACACCTCTCATCGTTAAGCTACCACAGTGTGTGCCGAGATCTAACAAATCATCAGCCAGTAAAAAGTCTGTAGGGGTTAAAAAGCACAGAGGGCGTGCGCTAGCGATAGCTAATAAGAAAATGGCCAATTTTAAGGCAAGGGTTTGTGTGCTTGAGAAAAAAGTGAAGTCTCAAAACCAGAAAATGAGACGCCTTCGTAGTACTAAGAATGTGCCACCTACAGAGAAGTTAACACCACTCAAACAAACTAATGCTGACGTAGCAAATTTAGGCCTTACACCTCGTCGTCGTCAATGGGTTCGTCGCAAGTTGCTTGTTAGCAATGCCATTTTGTCAGAAATAGGTGCATCCAAGCAAAGCATGACGCAAAAACAACGGCCTGTGCTCCATCGCTTGATATCAGGGCGGATTCTGAGAAAATATCGCTGTGTGACATCCGTTAGTAGACAAACAGGTCTAAGTCGTCGGTCCTTAATGAAATCAGGTTAAAAAAGCATTAATTTGTACAACCAACGAAAATTATGTCTGTCACATAGTGTTGTAAAAGTTGTTGTAGATTTCCTTGAGAGAGAAGATAACAGTAAGATGCAACCAGGAAAACGTGATTATAAACAGGACAGTGTGACAAAAGAAAAACAACAGGCAGCCATTCTAACAGACTATATGAAAAACCTATATGAAAAGTTTCTCGCGGAAAACCCACAAATCGTACTATCATTTGCCACATTCTTTCGCTTGCGACCAAAGCGCATCTTACTTACAAGGTTCCTTTCACGCACTTCTTGTCTGCATCCGCCACCAAAATGCTGCATTAAAGGTTCAAGCTCTGCGAATGGCGGGAGCGAAAATAAGCCCAAATCCTGAAAACATGTTATATGTACAGAATGAAGATAACCTGACCGAAATATTCCACTCCCTCCCGACGGTAATAAACTTTAGGATGTGGAAAAAGACAGAAGTAAATGGCTTTAAGAAGACGAGAATTATTGAGCAACAAGAGAACAAAATTGATTTCCAATCCAGCTGTACAGATGAGCTGAATTCGTTTCGTGATCATGTCTCCAGATAACGTTGTCAATTCCGCGAGAAACGAAAATTGAAGGAAAACTTGCCGAAACATGAAATGTTAATCCAGATGGATTTTGCTGAAAATTTCGTGTGCAAGACCCTGGATGAAGTACAATCTGCTTACTGGGGTCAAACATCTGTGACAATTGACCCCATTGTAGTGTACTACAACAATGACAATGACATAAAGCACAAGAGTTTCATCATCATTTCGAATGAAAATACGCAAGACGCTGCAACAATAATCACTATAATCAGGGAGATTCTACCATGCCTTAGTCAATCGATCCAGACCTCAATACTGTACACTATTGGACCGACTCACCCACGAGCCAATATAGAAACCGTCACATATTCCATGTCATCGCTCAACACAAGCTACTATTCGGAGTGATGGCACGTTAGAATTACTTTGAGTCGGGGCACGGGAAGGGTCCCTGTGATGGGCTGGGTGGGACTGTGAAGCGCCTCGCAGATGACGCAATCAGACAGGGTTGCATCATCCAAGATGCTGCTGAATTCTATGTGTGGGCAACAGAAAAATCAACCATGAAATTAATTGATTTTATTTTTGTTCCCATAAATATGTGCAAAGCGAGACGCTTTGGGCATGCAGACCGTACGTCCAGTGAAGAACACAATGAAAGTCCACGCAGCAGCCACTGGTGATGAGAATGTCATGGAACTGTATACTCAAGAAACATCATGTTATTGCCCATTGTGTTTGTCAGGAGGGTTCTGTTCTTCTTGGGTTAAAAATATACTGACAGTCACGAAGCATCCAGACACTCCAGCTACTGTGTCATCAAATACCCATGATGATGAAACATGTGATAAGCACACAGACACAGCGCCTACAGAGTTCAGAGAAGGTGAATTCGTAGCAGCGATATATGATGGCTCGTGGTATATTGGCCAGGTCATTACAACTGATTCAGTAGACTGTGAAATAAGTTTCATGGAAAAGTCCAAACGTCAGTATAAATGGCCATTAGTAGCTGATAAAATATGGGTTGAATTTCGAGATATTATGTGTAAAATCAGTGAGCCAATTGGATCTGGTAAATCTGCTAGATATTTTACGATTGCTAAAAAAGATATCGCACTTATTGAAAACACATTTGCCCAGCGCTGTTAAGAATAATACTGATTATTATTGCAAGTATAATACTACAAATGTTCTTGTTTGATTAAGAGTTATCTGCTTACATTAGGCTTATTTTGTTGAGGCCTACCCACCGGGTACATGTAGTTGTTTAAGCGGTGAATGAACGTAGTTGGATAAACATGTTAGTTACATCTGCAAAGTCTGCTATTTTCAATTGCGCAATATCGGCAGCATCAGGCGCTATATCACAAAAGAGGCCGCGATCATGCTAGTACGAGCATTGATAACGTCGCGCCTGGATTATTGTAATAGCCTCCTGATTGGCGCCTCAAAAGAACTTATTCAGCGACTTCAGGTGGTCCAGAACACTGCAGCGAGAATCATATCCCTGTGTGCCAAGCGAGAACACATTACTCCGGTCCTACATGATTTGCACTGGCTCCCCATTGTGCAAAGAATAACTTTTAAGACACTATGTCTGACATACCAATGTGTATCTGGCACAGCACCAGCCTATCTCTCTGACCTTGTACAACCTTACATTCCTGGTCGCTCTCTCAGATCTGCAAATCTAAATCTACTAAAAGTACCTAAGGTCAACTCTAAAACATATGGCCATAAAACTTTCTCTTTCACTGCAGCTACCGAATGGAATAACTTACCAAATGAAATTAGAAACTCATCAACTTTAGAAATCTTTAAATCCAATCTTAAATTCTATTTATTTCAAATAGCATATCCATAGATTACTTACGCGCGTTAGCGCTTAGAGCATGCAGTTGCATGGATTAAGCGCTCTAAAAATGTACTATTATTTATGCGCCTGGTGGGTGGCGTCTCGAACATGTTGTTTTGTTTGTTAAAGTTTTCAAATGTTTTATTATCATTAATACATATAGGCCTACTACTATTGTGTTAAAATAACTTTCATGATTGAAAGCTACATATTGGACAAGATAACGTTATTCCACATAGCAACGATTCACTGCTCTGTTCGACTTTATCATGCTGTGTTTGGACATATAAGTGTCTGTTGATTAATCAAACTTTTAACATGAATACACAATGGGCACACAACGCTGTTTCAATGTTGAATCAAGGCAATGTCAACGCGACAACATTGTTCAACATTGAAACAGTGTCATGTGCCCCTGGATACAGTGTTGATGCATACGTTACCATTATATCTAAAAGGAGCAATCTCATGACGAAATATGCTAGTGGATTGGTTAAATAATATAGCATTAATATCGAAAGAGCATCAAATGTAGAATCAATACAGAAAATGAATCTATGTCCTTGTTAAAATGAAAGCTACTGGTTTTGATATATACGTTACCAATAGTTTATGTGAAAAATAATCACATTTATGTACTCCAGTCCATAAAATACGTCTTTGTTCAAGTAAATATGAAAGCATCTATAGAAGCAATGTGTTGGAAGGAAGCAAAATAGGTTCTGTGAATTACGTCATAATGTTGATACATACGTTACAATTTCATGTGAGCTATTCATAGTGCTTGGCCTGTGAAGTGAAGTTGCTAAATTAGAAGGTGACTCATCACTGATCACCATCATATGTAATATTGTTCTAAAATGACTGGCAATAACACTAGTGTGTAACATTAAACTGGGAAAAACTAGTGTAGTATACTCCTTTGTTTCCCTGCATTAAAATTGTGCTATGTTGTTGCAAGTTGATGTAAAGTTGATTGTTCATAAAAAATTATTTCTGTTCAAATGGGCTATGATTTGGGTTTTTTCAAACGTCACTATTTCAAGATTTGGATAAGATAAAATTGCAGATAGTGACCAAGTAATCTGCTTTCCAAGCACGTATTAATTCCAGGTTAGCGTACCATCACGTATGTATATGTGAGAAAAAATATGCAATGACATCAATAGTTTGAAGGGATGGCAAGAACGTTCTAGGAAATTGGTGTGGTGAAAATTTTGGCACAATATTCTGACGTGTATTATGTTAAAAATAATCAAAAGGCTGTTTCTTTTTGCTTAATTTCATTTCTGTCAATTTTCAAACTGCCAAATGTGCCTCATATCTGAGAATGTGCCTTATATGGACATGGTTCCATATATTAAATTGTTATCTCTATCAGGTATAGCCCTTTAATCAAAACAAGATATATATCAGTAAACTGACGGATGCTCCACGAAAGCATACTCTGCATAGAAACTTTTGAAACTATGGTCCGTCAACAGTATTCTGTAATGTTCAGCGAACCATGAAAGGTAGGTCACACTGATCTACTTTTCATATGCAACACACCTTCAGCATATAATGCATCCATTCACAATGTTTCGTTCCCATGTGCCAAAAACTTGTAACTACAGCCCAGGAAAACCTTTTCTGTAATGTGCAGTGGACCATGAAAAGTGGGTCAAAATCTATTCAGTGACCTGTGAAAAATAACTCATACTGGCCTACTTTTCATACGCAACACATGTATACCAAAAGCTTTTGAAACGACAGCCCGGACAAAAATTCTCTAATGTTCAGTGAATCATGAATAGTAGTTCGCGCTGACACACCTTTCAAACATCTACCTATCATGTACCAATACACCAAGTTTAGTTCCAGTATACCAACAGTCTTGAAACAACAGCCCATAAAAGCTATTGCCGTGATATTCAGTTACTTGTTAGAAGTAGGGTCGCATTAACCTACTTTTCATACCAACACTCCTTCAGCGTAGCCTAATGTGCACCCATTCACAAGGTTTGGTTTCAGCGTGACAGACACTGTTGAGACTACGGCCGGGACAATACATTTCTGTAATGTTCATCGAACCTTGAAACGTGGGTCAAAAGTAGGTCACGTTGCCCTACATTTCATACGCTGCACATACATGAGATGCATTCACATAACAAGTTTCATGACCATACATATAAAACTATTGAAACTATGGCTTGGAGAAACTTCGTGAGGACGAATGGCTGAATGGCTAAATGGATGAATTGATGAATGGACGAATGGATAACGAGATGAACGGACGAACGAACGGACGGACAAAGCGGCGACTATATATGCTTCCCCAAATATCTTCGGGAGCATGAGAAGAGCTTTATACCAAGCTCATAATGACCTTACCCCTGGACCTCATGACCCCAATACGATCGTGCTGCCGACGGTTGATATATGTAACCATATGTCCAAGTTTAGCCCCAAATAACATTGGACGCTGTCAGACAGATGGATTAACTGGACCAATCGTCGCATTGGCGATAACAAACAAACAATCAAACAAACAAACAAACAAACAAACAAACAAGACATCAGCGTTACACGCACACGATATTGGTGACAATTTTGCCAGTGTGCATTTCCAAATGCAAATATGGATTTGTATCGAGATAACAATTACCGTGACCTCAAATGTCTGAAAGTTGTTTTGCTGCTCTTACTGGTTGAAGTGAATGTATAGCACAGTATGGGCATGCATAGTTCCGAAAACCTTTCAAAGTATGAAATAAAGGGAAGATGAGCTCAGCAGAAGAACCTTACGGTTAAAATCTGCATTTTACACAAATGCTGCAATGACCATGACCTTTGAGCCCAACATTATCATGCCTTATCTGCTTGCGTGATCCAATCCAGAGATATAAGACATAACGTTGAGCTCAACAAAAAATTGAACCAAAAATAGTTTTACACCAAGGACACAGTGATCTTGACCTTTGACCTCATAACCTAAATAGGAGTGTGCTACATGCGGTCGATATATGTAACCATGTACCCAGATTTAATCCCATTAGGACGAACCAATCCTGAGATATAAGTTGAGCTAAGCCAAAAAACCTAACAGGAAAAATAGAGGTCCCAGTAACTTTGACCTCAATATTATTTGGCTCCATCCCCTTGATAAAGTGAAGCATGCGCCCGAGGTTAGACACAATAAGGTGAACGAATATGGATAGAAGACGATATTTTGAGCTAACCGAAAGTATTAGCCATAAAAATTAAATTTTATGCTCAGGGCACAGACCTTCACCGATTGGATTGATGAAAGACTGACGTACAGATAGACGGATTAAACTAGCCAATCCCTATATTGGCGTAATTTTCGCCAATATCACACATTTTAGGTCTTTCCTCTACGTGGTGAATGCAGTGAAACCCAAGTACCATTATTAGGTGACCCTGTACGCCGATATAACAACACCTGTCCTATGGACGATAACTCCGCTTGCTTTATACAAATAAAAGCAGAAATACAATGATTAACTCCCATGACTCACTTACTTCTGAAATTCGCAAGCAAACGCATTGATAACTTAATACCCATTTAGTCCAGTCAAAATAAGGGTTGACCTACCACTAATTGCAACAGAAACGAAACCACTTTCACTTTTTAGGGTGTAGAAATCATATCTTAAAAATATAGTCAAATCTTTTCAGTGGAACATGTTAAATTCAAGATGGATACCAAGCTGGTCACCAATCGAGTGTAATAAAGCGTGTATCACGATAACAGTCCATTTTAGACCACATAAATGTGAACAAACAGATAGAAATATGCCACCAATCTACCAGAGAAAGATGTCGTTATCACAATATTCCCACTCTATGACGTTATAGTCCAATATGGCCACCAGTCTAAATAATAAGTGACACTAAAATCCGATGTTTGAAATGATTTCTATATTCATTTAATTTTTATTTTCATCCAGGTCATCATCTGACAAGTTTTGACAAATGCCTCTGCAAACAGACCAAGCAGACGAACAATCAAGTCCATGCCGACGACATCCACATCGCATAGTATCACAGCCCGATCTGCAGGTGCATCTTACAAGTTCAGGCAGGACCTGCGGGACGGGATCCAAGTCAGACTCTACTGGTATCATTTTACCTTCTGAAATCTTCCAGCCCCATTCTTCAGCATTCAAGACATTCCCTTTCCAGTGCTGGATCTGATGGAACACACGGAGGCTGTGGTACTTTATCGCCGCAGATGTTGGTGGTAACATGTTTGGGTGGATGACCTTTTTACTAATTGTTACAAGCTCCTAGAATCGTTGATACCTTATCATGTTAAGATTAACATTTTCTGTTCCTTTATACAGAATAATAAGGCCTGCCTTCTCACCAGCAGATATGAAATCTTTCTTCGATAATGCTGCACTTTCAAGTACTTTGGCCTGGTCATGGAATACATTGTTGTCATTCATGGGTTTCAGTCCGACGGATTTGCCTATACCAAATATTCTCCACGTTGTATCGCATCCGAGAAAAGCATGTACAAAAAGCATATTCTCGTAAACGCTCTTTCCTAGTGTACGCCTGATGGAATTCACACTTATACATTTTGGAGGTTCTCCTTTCTTTGGTTCAGGACGGAAGTAAATATCATGCTTGTTCCTCCCAGCACAATGTATGAGGAGAATAAGCAGGTCAGTGTCATACCCGACCAGTATTGCTTCACAGATCTTTGAAACATTAATTGCAGCTTGCACGATTAATACATCGTTGCCTCCTTTGGCATGTGCTACCTCACAATCACACTGAGCTAGCTTTTTACTCAGTAATGCAAGGAATTGTTGTTTATTTTCACTATTAGAGAGAAATTCTTTCTTGTTCAATTTCAGTTTCATGGATGGACTGAAAATCACTTTGCTCCCCTCACACCATGCCCTGCATCTATGGGTATTGTCTTTTGTTGACGGACATGTCTCGTAGCCATCGAAAACAACCACTGATTGGCAACAGTGCATTGTTACATAGTTGCTATAGTCTTGCAATATTTTGCCATACATGCTACCCACTTGCCATGGAATATGGTGGAGAAGAGCGGCCCCATCAAGTATATATTTGAACTTATGACTTTGTGGCGGTTGTGGTGGTACTGCAGACCATCAGATCGCTTTTGCTAGCTGTGATTTTATGGCTTCTTAGAGACTGTCCTTTCCCTCGAACAATGCTGGAGGGTAAATACAGAGTTCATAGGTCAGAGCATTTGCCAGATCGTTTGTCTGAGATCCTGTGATGATTAACCTTTGAAACAGAAGTAAGGGATCTATCTGGACCATATCAGTGCCAATCTTAACAGCAGCCTTGGATTCAAATGCTATAGCCTGTTGCCCATCCATTTCATGAAGAATGATATTTCCGATTTGCTTTGAGTTATGTAGGTTTACGTGTGCTCAGGCTGCAATGCCATTAACTATGTTCCGAAGTGATGGTTTTGTGTCAAATGGTGACCGCCATTCAATGAAGGACATACGCTTTCTAGAATCGGCAGTTTCACTTGTTTGCCTAGTTAGCGATAAATCTTTATGTTGCTCACTTGTGTCATATGTGACTGATATGAGCTGCTCCATGGTAACATTAACTTCCGTATACGCGGCGCTTGACAACCACCAAACTATTCGCTGTGTTTCAGACATGGACTACCTCTGGTGAGGCCACCACTCGTATTAAGACTCCTCATTAGAACCTGTTCAATCACAAGGCCTGACCATAATCCAGCCCAAAAACGGTTTGACCTCCGAGTAACATGCAGTCCCTGGGAGAGTTGCATGTAAACCTGAGGGTGTGTTTCCTGTAACCTTCTCATTTTCTGGAGGTAGATGGACACTGATTATGTGTACAGACTGTGACCGGATGCTGCCAGGTATGGCAACATGGCTTGCATAGTTTCAATATGAAGGAACCAATCAACCAACCGTTCGTTCAGATCTCATAAAGTCACGCACAATGGTGATCATCTCCATATAATTTACCCATAGCTTGGCAGTGCAATATTCTGACGACATAGTTTCCATCTCTGTTTAAAGTTTCCTGTGAAAAGACCACAACTCTACTGATGACTCTAGTTCTTGGAGAGTAATTTTGCCTAACATGAGGTCATCGTACATCGTCGCTATTGCATTAAGTTTATATGGGACAGTGTTACTTCCACTTTCAATGTCTGTTTCCTCTGTCATACTATCTTGAGATAGCAAAGGCAATTTTGTTTGGAAGATCTTACACAGTAAAAGTATGTGAATGACAACATCAATAAGGATGTGGCCACGGTGAGTTCTTGCCACCGCTTTACCACTCAGTATGTGGCCAACTGTCTCTCCATCAAAAGCCGCCTCCAGAAGGTCTTGGAGACCTGTCACTGCCATCAAGTGTCCGATGCTCCCAAGAAAACTCATTAATGTATGAAGGCCACCCAACCGTACCACCATTGATTGTAACGGACTATCAGCGGGAGCACTGTCAAGAATTGACATGGCTTTCCACAACAACGGCTGGTCAAATGTGAAAACAGGTGTTACTTCATGACGCCTGGCATGTTCCAATATGAAATTCAGAGTGGAGTTGACACAACTTAGTTTCATATCGATCATTGGGAGGAATGTCATAAATGCTTGTTCCAGGTGTGTCCCCTTGGATATTGGGTGCATATAACCAGATCATCGTGGACTAGGAGAGCGAAGTGACAAAGACGTTTTCTAAAGAGGGGCCACTAAAATGTGTGATTGTTTTCTGCTGATACCGGCATGCTTTCTTCTTCTTCTTTTCGATCGCTGGGATCACACTTGGAGAGCCGTTCTCAAGATGAAATCCGTGGTTTTCTGCAGTTCTTCCACAGGTCCATACAGCTTTTCAAGAAAAGAAGTTGACAAAGGCCAGATCTCTTCTCTCAGCAGCTGATACGTACTGCAACATTGAAGTATGTGCTCTGTGGTCGGTTCTGCTTCTCCACAAGGACAAGCGGGCGATGTCGTAAGGTGGAACCGCCTGTACATGTGTTGGTTTAGTCTGTTATGTCCAGTTCTGAGACGAAAAATGGTCACTTGTTCTCGCCTCGAGAGATGATGGTAGGCATCTACTGATTGAGGTGTTCTATAGAGTGATTTGTTGATAGTCTTCATCTCTGTATGTGTAACCATGTTTTCTGTCTGATTCTCTTCTGCACCCACCTTTGCCATCTTGTCTGCTTCCTCATTTCCTTGGACTCCACAGTGTGAGGGGATCCACTGCAATGCTATCCGAAAGCATTTGATGGTTTGTAGTGCTTCTTCAAGTTGTGGCAGAAGCACTACACACCATCAAATGCTTTCTTGATGAGGTGGCCAGCCGCTTCTATTAATCTAAACTTTTCGGCCTCAAGATCAGTTTCTTTGGACTGTCTGTAAAATTCATTCAGGGTTGTTTGGTTACTTGTACTTGAACTCACCTTCTAAACTATCTACGTATTTTTGTCTGGCAGAGCTAGTCACGCTGTTTACTTTATTTTTCTGCTTTCTGAATTTGTCCCAGTCTGTTTCTTTCATTGCTCGTCTGGCTGTCTTTCGCAATCTGTCACGTGATCTGCTTGCTTTCCTTAGCGCAGTGTCATACCAGGGTTTGTCGCTCCGTCGTATTCTCACAGTTCTTACTGGGATACATGATTTAGCAATCCTAATAATATTGCAATGAAAAGCCTCGCAAACGTTGTCTATATCCTCTAATTGGTTGGGCAGGTTATTCCAGTCTGTAGTACATATTTCTTCCTTTAGCTTATCTATGTTGATTTTATTGTACATCCAGATTTCGCGTGTGTATGTTGGTTCTATGTAGTCTTCTAGTTTTAATGTATTGATCTGAGAGGCTCCTTGATATTGGGATGATTCCGTAGGCGATTGGTTCAATTAAGTCATTAATAATCATGGGCCATTTCACCAGCGTATCCACCCATCATATGACGTCATAATCAATTACGTGATGTGTAGAATCGCATCATAATGATTGACGTCATGAATGACGTCGATAAGTACGTCACGAACACATATTTGAAGACGGTCTATGCGCTGTTGTACAAATTGTTTGCTTTTACTATTTAATAAATATTCTGTTGAATATTTTGAAACTAATTTGCCATAGGCAGCAACAGTCAAATTAGTTTCAAAATATTTTATATATGTATAGTTTTCAGGAAATTGACAGTTAGGGCATTAGAGGATCGATCAATCCCAACACGGCGAGGTATGGGTGGAGCTTAGTTAGTGATGGGCGGGGCATAGCTAAAAATGGAACGGTCCATTAGCGATTGTTTGGTTTGTGTTATTCTAGTGGGTGATTTAATAACATTTTCTAGATTATATGTTATCATTATATAATTCAGATGAGGGAGCTGACGATTTAAAAGATCGTCATTTAAATCTCCTACTATGATGATTGGTGACAAAGTATCCCCGGCATTGTCGAGAGAGTCGGTAAAATCACCCCACATTGAGACGCATTGATATGTATGCGCGCTTCTGGTGTATATATCGGATCGTGATTGTGTTTTCTTGAATGGGAATATGCGTGTGCGCGCGCGTGCGTGCGTATCCATACATAGATGCAGCCTGTTAAAGCCTCTCGAATTCCATACATAGACCTGTAATCCCAATTACAATTGTTTGTTGACAAGGCAAATACGATGTTTCTGCGATAGAAATCGGTTCCGTAGACTAGTCATATTTTATCGTCAGAATCCCGAGATACATTTATCACATATGTCGCACCCCCCATTAACACGAGACAGATTTACACTGAGGCACTTAGTAGACCACGATCGCGTATATAAATTGTTAAGAGCGAATAATATCTCCATTACCCTGTTCTCTATCACTTTGTCTTCTTTAGACGAGGAATCTTTCCATTCCAACAATCTCTGAGTATGGAACTGATGACTGCCTTGACCTAGCAACAACGGACACTCGTACGGTCAGCAATAAATAGGACGTCGTAATAGCCGCTTTAAGTGCATCTGTCCTGACATAAACAAGTTCGAATAAATAAATCACTTACGCGCCATTATTACAGAGAAAACGTAGTTCGCAAAAATAGATTTTGCTCAACTGTTAACATGCTGTCGAAATATTTTAGCGGAAAATAGAACTACAGAAACGCAAATCAAACGTTCATTTTATATATAATAAACAATATTATGTTGAATATTTCGAACCTTATTTCTGCCAATGGCAGTAACAGTTTCCTGACACCGTTGTTTCAAAATATTCAACAGCTTACGTGTGTGTAAGCTTTGACATTTAGATACTGGATCTGGGTTAAAAAGGTTAAAGGGGTGCTAATCTCATCTCAAATGTTTAATTGCACGGATAGTTATAGTTTATAGAGTCCATATCATTCATATCGTGTCACACTCTCTTATCTGTATCATAATTATATGCTTTTTAATATCGCGGAAATGGTGAACAGTGAGCGCCACCATTTTGTCTCCTCAAGCGATAGCGTGTAATGCTATGTAAGTGCCAATGTATTACCTTCTTTATTATGTAATACTTATCTCGTTGAATATTTTGAAATTAATTTGACCGGAAGTTATTGCTGCCTATGGCAGCAACAACTTACAGTCAAATTAGTTTCAAAATATTGCACAGTTTAAATGTATGATTGCTTTTATACCACATGATGCGCTATGATTATGACTGCGCGTATATACCCCGTAGAAGCTCTGGGTTTTTTCCAGATTCGTTGAAAAGTAAATCATGGCTATTAAGGCCTGAATATCTTTTGTTGTCGTCATGATAAAAAGCTAAACTGTCACGGATGGCTTATGGGTGACAAGTTCAGATTATAAAATAAGCAAACTAAAAAAATATTTTTCTTCGCTCGCAGATGGGTAAAAGTGTAATTTTTCCTGGAGAATCTTGGCCATTAAATGGCTATAATTGGTCTATATAAGAATACATTCTAGAGCGTAGGAAAAAGCAGTGAGTAATGAAACTACTCCAGGACATATATACAATGTGACTGAGACGTATGTGGATTTCATCAACCCAGCCTCAACTGTATCTGCCTTGATTATGATTACTTCCTGAGGTAAAACACACTGGATGAATCCAGTTTTAGCTATGCCCCGCTAATCTCGATAGCTAAGCTCCAACAACGCATTGTTAACGTTGGGATCGATTGATCACTGCACTCCCCGAAACTCAATTTCCAGAAAGCTATATAGGTAAGCTGTTGAATATTTTGAAACTAATTTGACTAGGCGCTGTTGCTGTCTATGGCAGCAACATAGTCCAGTCAAATTAGTTTCAAAATATTCAACATAATGTTTATTAAATAGTAAAGACATGCAATTCGTACAACTTGGCAGACTATTAAGCGCTGAAGACGGACTAAGTCGTGTCATTCCTTACGTAATTGATTATGACATCAGCCTACATGTGACATAGTTGATTATGGCGTTAGGCTATATGATTAACTGAGAAATTGGATTCCTCAATAGCAAAGATTTGGGACATCTATCTTTCATATGTCCGTATTCCGATTCGTATTTGATTAGAGTTGGCGTGACGCCAAGATAGCCCTGTTCCATGCCAATGTGGCTCTAAAAGAGACATTTTGCCGATATTAATCGCACATGTTTCGGTTGATTTTCAAAATTTGGTGACAGAGGGCAAGAAGGGCTGCTACTTCCGATTTTCAAATATTGACTTTCCGTTAATATCTGAGTATATACTCAATCTACACATGTGTGCAATAACAATGATTATTGTATGCCACTTTATAGGACCTTAGCTGCCAATCGGTATTGGTTTAAATAAAGTTTATTTTGTTGTTAAAGTGGGATCACAGTAAGATAGTTCTTCCAGTGCGTCTCTCACTTGCAAACAATTACAGAGCGTACAGAGCAGAGGAGTTAGAGTTACGAAAGAGAACAAAGAGGCTGGTACAAACATGGCTGGTTTTCATCCATGCTTGTTTATACGATGTGTTCCATGGGTAACATGCGTTGTGGTCTAAAGCTACAGGATTCAAGCTCTGGAAGTTATTTAAAACGTCCAGTACCGATGATGTACTGGCAGAGAAGTGTAGATACTTGAATATTTATTTCGACATTGGAATTCTTATAGCTATAGAGAAATTATTTTAACGTAAGTGTATTGGACGGGATATTTGTTTGATTTAATTAATTGTAAAATGATATTCTTTGTTTGGTATAGCGTGGGCTGTGGAGACAATAATGCTCCGTTGTTTCAGTCTGGTAACTGCAGGGACACCTGACAAGAAAATTGTCATAACGATGTCTTTTTAAGTTGATATAGTTGTTCCGTAGCTTACAGCAAAAGATGTTGGCAGGTCCACATAATACCACCGAGGTTGTGCTCGTGTATCGAACGTTGTCTTTATTTTGCTTTTAAATTCCTGTATGGTCTGAGACATAATAACTGGGTGGAGCGAATATTCCAGTCACGCGCCGTTGCTGGAAAGAGAGATTCGCGATATAGGCGGAGTGTAAGTGTTTTGTTGACGGATATAATAAGGATTTGTTTTTGCGAAAGTGGTAGGAGATGATTAGATAGCATCTGGCATGTTATGCTACGTGCTATTTTGTGTTCTATACTCTCTCTCTCTCTCTCTCTCTCTCTCTCTCTCTCCTCTCTCTCTCTCTCTCTCTCTCTCTCTCTCTCTCTCTCTCTCTCTCTCTCTCTCTCTCTCTCTCTCAACCCCTCAGATCTATGGATCTCCCCTTTCTCCATCTTCCAAGCTCACGCCGCCCTTATCTAAATACTCTCCCATCTCTCACGCATTCCCCCATATTTCAAAGTCTACCCCACATTCTATCCATTTCTCTCTCCAACTTTCTTTTATCTCCATCCATCCATCCATCCATCCATCATCCATCCATCATCCATCCATCAATCCATCCATATATCCTCCCATCAACCGACGCACGCACGCACGCACGCACGCACGCACGCACGCACGCACGTACGCACGCACGCACGCACGCACGCACGCACGCACGCACGCACGCACGCACGCACGCACGCACGCACGCACGCACGCACGCACGCACGCACGCACGCACGCACGCACGCACGCACGCACGCACGCACGCACGCACGCACGCACGCACGCACGCACGCACGCACGCACGCACACCTATACATTCATCCATCTAGCCACCTTTCCATCCATCTCTCTCCATATCCCTCTATCGCTTTCTCTCTCTCTCCCCTTCTCACATTTCCCATTTCCGCCCAATATACCATCCACGCATCCACGTATTAACGAAAATCCATCCCATTTCCTAGTTACCAGACGCGAGATGGATATTTATGTGTTTGTGTAGTCATACATTTATTTACCTAAGGGTAACGTTCTAGTAATCCGATAAAAACGAGGAATACATTTATATTTACTTAGTCGATAGACAAAACTCGCATTACCTGTAGAATCCGACGAGGAAGAAAAATATTATCGAATATCTGATCTCATCGATTGGCCTTTAACACGTTTATGACCAAATGTTGTCAAGAAAATGAAAATATTTGCTTCATTTGCAGGCCGAGTGAAGACTTTTTCTGAAAATTTATCACCAGAATGGTTGCCTCAGGTTCCGAGCCAACCATTCCAGTGGTAAATTGTTAAAATAATCTTATCTTGGACTATAAATGGCTATTCATCACGACCACGTCATGGAAGGGTTAATTACGCGATGCGAACTAGAAAAGAGTGTTTGTATCTCCTAAAATAATTTATGTGGTTATTAAGATTGGTGGTTATATGACCACCAGTCTTAAGAAACCACCACCATTTGACCTCACAATCTATTTATTATAACAAATGACGACATCTTGTCTTTACAAACAATCTTTGATGGCCCATACAGTGCCCATTATTGGCAGGTTTTACTTTCTAGGTATCGCGCTCACAGTTCAAGTTAACTATTAGTAGAATTAATAATATTTTATTATTATTATTAGCTCACCTTGCCTGAAAGGCCAAATGAGCTTATGTCGTGGCGAACATCTGTCGTGTGTCCGTCCGTCCGTCGTCCGTCAACCTTTTCTTTAAACGACTTCTTCTTGAGAACCGCTGGGCAGATTTCAATTATATTGGGGGGGGGGGGGGAGGGGGGGTTAGGGATCTAAGCCGATCGGCCAGGCGGCCATCTTGTATTTTAACCGATTTTAGGAACCTTCTTTAAAAATCTTCTCCGAAAAGGCTTGGGGGATCGATTCACACCTCATGAAATATCATTTAGGGCAGGAGCTGAACCACGGTTGTTCAAGAAAACTTGATTGTCCAAATAGTTTGGGGTCCGGCTTGGATGAGCTAGTTTTCCAAAAAACGACTTCTCCAGAGCCCGCTAAAGGGATCAGGCCAAAATTTGACAGATATGATTAGGGACTAAGGACCATTAAAGCTTGTTCAAGGGAAGTTGATATGTAAGAAACATGGCCACCCTGGGTCAAGCAAAATGTGACGTGTTTTGCGGCCATTTTGGTTTTTTATTTGATGGATTTTGAAGCCGAAATTAGTTTTTGGGTATGCTGATTTCAAATTTGCAACTTTTGAAACTGTCGGATAAACAACCATCTTGGATTGTTTTCCCGCCCAATTCTCCCATACTAAAGCAATGTGAAATTTAAAATGCCTTCTTCTCGCGAACCACTGAGCCGATTTTAATTATAGTTAGCAGGAAGCATCCTTACGTCATAGGGATCCAGGTTTGTTCAAATGAAGCCGATCGGCCAAATTGGCTGGCGGTCATTTTGGATTTTCTGAAAATTCTGGAGATCACTTAAAAGCCTATTCCTCGATAATCACTGGGCCGATTTCAATCAAACGCGGAAGGAAGAACACTAGCATAGTATGCTTCAGATCATTGATTCAAAATTTTGATTGGTCTATGTTTCCGTCGGCCATCTTGGATTTTCTGGAAATTTCTGGAAATCACTTAAAAGCCTACTCCTCGATAACCACTGGACATATTTCAATCAAATTCGGATGGAAGAACCCTAGCGTAGTATGATTCAGAACATTTATACAGAATTTTGATATGTCCATTTTTTTCGGCGGCCATCTTGAATTTTCCGAAAAATTGCAGGAAATCGTTTAAAACGCTACTCCTCATTAACTGTTCGAGCAATTTCAACCAGACTTGGCTGGAATGATGCTAGGCTGGTAGCTTTCAGAACATGTATACAGAATTTTGATTGATCAATTTTTCAGCTGACCATCTTGGATTTTGTGAAGATTTCTGTAACTCATTTAAAAGGCTACTCATTAACCGCTTGAACGAGTTCAATCAATCTCGGCTGGAAGGACCCTAAAACGGTATGCTTCAGAGCTTGTGTACAAAATTTTGATTGGTCAATTTGTTCGGTGGCCATCTTGAATTTTCCGAAAAAATGGCTGAAAATCGTTTAAAACTTTGCTCCTCATTAACTGCTTGGGCGATTTCAACCAGACTGGCTGGAATGAGCCTAGGACGGTAGGCTACAGCACATATATACATAATTTTGATTAGTCAATTTTTCCGGCAGCCACTTGGATTTTCTGAATATTTTGGGAAATCAGTTAAACGGCTACTTCTCATTAATTGCTTGACCGATATTAATCAAACTCAGCTGAAAGACCCGTAGGCCGGTAAGCTCCAGCTCATTCATACAGAACTTTGACGGCTTGATTTTGATGGTAGTCATCTTGGATTTTCCGAAAAATGAGAATTTGTATAAAACCCCACTCCTCTTTAATCGCTGGGGCAATTTCAACCACATTTGTCTGGAAGGCTCCTATTGTCGTAGCCTCTTGAAATTCTATTCAGAACTTTGATAGGTCAATGTTTTGGCAGCCATCTATGATTTTCTAAAAGTTTTTCCGGAATCATTTAAAAACGGTACTCCTTCAATCAATCGCCCGATTTCAACAAAACCTGGATGGAACGATCCTATGAAGGTAGGTTTCAACACATTAGACGAGAATCTTGATTGATCAATTTTTTTTGATGGCCATCTTGGATTTTCCAAAAATCACCCATCATGTCTATTTAAATGCCAATGGTCCAGGTGAGCACCAAAGGCCCTTGGGCCTCTTGTTATTATTATTATTATTATTATTATTATTATTATTATTATTATTATTATTAGTATTATTATTATGGGCTTCAGCTTTTAGTTATTCATAGCGACATCATAGGCCTGCTATTATAGGGAACGCCGGGTGTACTCCCACGCTCTGAAAGAAGCAGGCCGAAGACAAACGCATTTTTCGTATTTTATCGATGAAATCCCGGTCTAAATGAGAAACAGCTTCCTATTTATGTCTTGATTAGATTAATGTTTATGCACATAAAATAATACATAAATATCGGTTCTGTGTCCGCTTGGTTAATAGACGGATCCGTTTCTAGATATGTCACGCCCATTCCTAGCTAAGCTCCGCCCACGTTTTGCACGTGTTGGGATCGATTCATATAGTTTGACCCATGAGTTCTCAGAATCCCATTTTCAAGGAAATTATACAAGTAAGCTGCTGGATATCGTGGCAGCAACAGTTCCCAGCGAAATTAGTTTCAAAACATTGAACAGAATGTTTATAAAATAGTAATCCTATCAAAGATATACAGTTTGTGCATCTGACTGACTTTAAATGTGCATTTAACGGATATAGACACGTTATTCATTATATATTATGATTGTGACGTCAGCCTACCTGTGAAGTAATTGATAATGGCGTCATATACTTGAGTGACAGATCGGATCTCTTCATTCGTAGCACATTCATGTTTCAGAAAGTTTTCCCTGACGTCAAACAGACCCTGTTCATTCTGCAGGATGGACTAATCAGCTTAACAGTTATGTGTCCTGTATATATCTGTGTGTATTCTGTCTCTTTTTCAAGCCTATGCCTAAACGAGATGCATGAACCTAAGATCCAGGTATATATACTATATACGCCGGGCGTATCGTATTCAATGAATGACTCCTAGCTGTCACTCAAGTCTCTGATTCTGACGTCATGATCAGACACTCACTTTTTAGTTGACGTCACAATCAAAATGATGTGGTCAATTGCATATCTTTGGTGAATTTACAATTTAATACACGTTCTGTTGAATATTTTGAAATAGGTTGACTGGCAGCAGGTCGTGGTGTCATATGCAACAATAGCTTCCAGTCAAAATTAGTTTCAACATATTCAACAGCTTATCCGTATATAGTTACCTTGAAATTTGTATTCTAGGAATTCAGGGTTCAAAGTGTTCATAAAATCGATTTAAATGTGCGTAGAAAATGGGCGGAAATTAGCTGTGAATGGGCGGAGCATAGCTTGAATTGGATACCTCCATTAAATCAACTGTCTGTGCATGGACGCCCTGCAAAGCGTGGGAACGGGGTTATATGGAGCCCTGTAAAGCATGGGACGGGGCTATGTAGAGCGCTGTAAAGCATGGGACGGGGTTATGTAGAGCCCTGAAAAGCATGGGAACGGGGTTATATATAGCTCTTGCAAAGCATGGGGCCGGGGTTATATAGAGCTCTGCAAGGTATGGAAACGGGGTTGTATAGAGCACTGCAAACTAGACATGTATTGCATACATAAGTCAATGCTAACCACAAATAAACTAAAAGTCAACACATGTAAAACAATTTCCAGCATTAGATACACACCGTCAACCCGCCACGTTCAAATAGACACACTTGCAGCATTAGATACACACCGTCAACCCGCCACGTCCAAATAGACACACTTGCAGCATTAGATACACACCGTCAACCCGCCACGTTCAAATAGACACACTTGCAGCATTAGATACACACCGTCAACCCGCCACGTCCAAATAGACACACTTGCAGCATTAGATACACACCGTCAACCCGCCACGTCCAAATAGACACACTTGCAGCATTAGATACACACCGTCAACCCGTCACGTCCAAATAGACACACTTGCAGCATTAGATACACACCGTCAACCCGCCACGTCCAAATAGACACACTTGCAGCATTAGATACACACCGTCAACCCGCCACGTCCAAATAGACACACTTACAGCATTAGATACACACCGTCAACCCGCCACATCCAAATAGACACACTTGCAGCATTAGATACACACCGTCAACCCGCCACGTCCAAATAGACACACTTGCAGCATTAGATACACACCGTCAACCCGCCACGTCCAAATAGACACACTTGCAGCATTAGATACACACCGTCAACCCGCCACGTCCAAATAGACACACTTGCAGCATTAGATACACACCGTCAACCCGCCACGTCCAAATAGACACACTTGCAGCATTAGATACACACCGTCAACCCGCCACGTCCAAATAGACACACTTGCAGCATTAGATACACACCGTCAACCTGCCACGTTCAAATAGACACACTTGCAGCATTAGATACACACCGTCAACCCGCCACGTCCAAATAGACACACTTGCAGCATTAGATACACACCGTCAACCCGCCACGTCCAAATAGACACACTTGCAGCATTAGATACACACCGTCAACCCGCCACGTTCAAATAGACACACTTGCAGCATTAGATACACACCGTCAACCCGCCACGTCCAAATAGACACACTTGCAGCATTAGATACACACCGTCAACCCGCCACGTTCAAATAGACACACTTGCAGCATTAGATACACACCGTCAACCCGCCACGTCCAAATAGACACACTTGCAGCATTAGATACACACCGTCAACCCGCCACGTTCAAATAGACACACTTGCAGCATTAGATACACACCGTCAACCCGCCACGTCCAAATAGACACACTTGCAGCATTAGATACACACCGTCAACCCGCCACGTCCAAATAGACACACTTGCAGCATTAGATACACACCGTCAACCCGTCACGTCCAAATAGACACACTTGCAGCATTAGATACACACCGTCAACCCGCCACGTCCAAATAGACACACTTGCAGCATTAGATACACACCGTCAACCCGCCACGTCCAAATAGACACACTTACAGCATTAGATACACACCGTCAACCCGCCACATCCAAATAGACACACTTGCAGCATTAGATACACACCGTCAACCCGCCACGTCCAAATAGACACACTTGCAGCATTAGATACACACCGTCAACCCGCCACGTCCAAATAGACACACTTGCAGCATTAGATACACACCGTCAACCCGCCACGTCCAAATAGACACACTTGCAGCATTAGATACACACCGTCAACCCGCCACGTCCAAATAGACACACTTGCAGCATTAGATACACACCGTCAACCCGCCACGTCCAAATAGACACACTTGCAGCATTAGATACACACCGTCAACCCGCCACGTCCAAATAGACACACTTGCAGCATTAGATACACACCGTCAACCTGCCACGTTCAAATAGACACACTTGCAGCATTAGATACACACCGTCAACCCGCCACGTCCAAATAGACACACTTGCAGCATTAGATACACACCGTCAACCCGCCACGTCCAAATAGACACACTTGCAGCATTAGATCCACACCGTCAACCCGCCACGTTCAAATAGACACACTTGCAGCATTAGATACACACCGTCAACCCGCCACGTCCAAATAGACACACTTGCAGCATTAGATACACACCGTCAACCCGCCACGTCCAAATAGACACACTTGCAGTATTAGATACACACCGTCAACCCGCCACGTCCGAATAGACACGCATGCAACATTCCCCTTTTCTCCCTTTCCCCGTCTCTCTATTTCGCTCCAATATTCCAACAATATACATGTGTGCACTACAGCTGTCCCGCTTCCTAGAAGCCAGACTCAGTGTTAGTTTTACCTAAGAATCTGTCTTAAAGGCACAGCACCTGTCAGAAATGTTGGCATAGACATTGGCATTGTGGATCTGATCACTCCAGTAACATCCGGGAAATTGGCAAACACCCATCTACGGTACATATATGTAATGAGAAATATGGAAATGCGTGAAGCCCCGCATATTCTCATACACGCCTTTATCGGGTCACGATTATGTAATGGAATCAGTCATCATGGTTTACTATCATAGTCTTCAAGACACTCCTAGGATAAATACACTACAGCGAGAGTTTTAAAGGCACACATTCACAACAGAATGCGCGAAAATAAAATCGGTAAAATTGTATTCTTCCACATGCTTAAATGCTCAATTCTGTTGTGGTTGTGAATTTGAATTAGCGATGCGTATCCAGAAGTTAACTCCACAGCTAAAATATGATATAAATTTATTCGGGATGAAATCATATGTTAATATTCATTTCGTTTCATTACATCGAGGAACACAACTTTAGCCTAAACAATTTACAATTTTAAACAATTCTATTTTCAAGAAATCTTGTTTGAATGTGGGCCTTTGCTGAAGATAAGCAAACCAGATAATATATGAGCTGCTTTGAAACGCCGTAATATAGCTGGCAGTCGGAGAAAGACATACAATTTAACGGTCTGCTTACGTGGAAACAGGTGCACAATGGAAACATTGGCTATACATTGTTCCTCTCATGTTATGCCATACAGTTCAACACCTGACTTATATCCCACCATATAATAGTATATACACGCTTATGTTTACATAGCATCTGGAACAAGCCTCCACTGGCCATCGAAATCAGAAAATTAAGGAAAAATTTCAAGAAAAAGTTAAAATACATATCTTCTCATCAGCGAATTTAAAAATTGATAAATGGGTTGGGATCAACGTTGCATTGTACTATTACTTAGCTGCAAATCCTGCACTCTCGAAAGGCGCGCGTTACTGTCAACATAGTTACACACCATTATCTGGATGGACCACAATGTTTAAGAGGATTGTATGATTACATATCAGCAACACATTTATGATTGTAGCACTGCTCAATGGAGGAATCCAGTTTTAGCTATGCCCCGCCCATATCTGGTTAAGCTCTACCCACACTTCGGTTGTGATGGCAGCAACAGCGCCCAGTCAAATTAGTTTCAAAATAGATAACAGCTTGTTTGTTAAATAGTAAAACTATGAAATTCGTACACCAACTCATAGACCGTCATCAATTAAGCGTTCGAGACGAACCTATCTGCGCCATTCATGACGTCATTGAGAATGACGTCACCCTACACGTCACGTTGTTGATTATGATAAACTGGAACGGTCCATTTATACAGGCATTTGGTAGCAATCGCAATGCCATCATTGAGGGCCTGACTGTACTCCCTCAATGCATCAAAATTATGTCACTGGGATTCCCTAGCCACCATTGTCTATATGCGTACGTTCCAACCCTATGCAATCAATATATGCACATTTTCTATTTTACCCAGCACAAGTATATGTTTCTCGTGGGCAGATAGTACAGGAACATTCGTGTCTCGCAGAGATCTCCTTTGATGCGAGATGGAGAAAAGTATTCTCAGCATGATGTCAAGGCTCTATTTTTTAAATTGAGGACAAGAAGAGTGCGCGGAACCAAGGAACATAGATCAAGATAAGAGACGGACAAGTGGATTATCGTGGCATAGAATTGAAGAGCAAAAGGCTGAGACTTTTCTAAATATTAAATAGATGACATACATCGATCGAATCAAACAGAACTGGTGAGGGAGAATGCTTGCACGTGTTCTGGATGGCTAAGCACGGTCTTACATAGAAATAACGAAAACAACATGTTTACCGTTTATAAACCAGTTTATATATGGCCAACCACACTGAGAGAACAATTATTGCAGGAATCCTTTCTATTCGCATTATCTATTCTCACCAAACATTAATTATAACACGTCACGCATTGCAATGGTTTCCATGGGGATGTGCTGTCCGCTCACCTCTATTGACCGTTATTGACCACGCTGACCGACATATGAAGTATGACACGGTCACAAAACGTGTTAATTTCATTTCCTCCTCAAAGTACTGACCCGGTTTAATGAGTTTTCCCTTCAAATGAACGAACGCAATCTACTCTGCTCCCATCAACGACAAACAATCTTCCTGCCACAAATTGTTTACATTCTCGCTGCGTACAATAGCCTTAACATTTACTCTCGTATACCCGACGGCTGGCCGCGCTTCATACAATTTGAAGCTTATAGTCAGTTTTCTGTGGCTGCTTTCATTAATTGCTTCAAGCGACCCCTCGATAAACCTATAGCAATACATATATAATTGCGTTATTGGATTTGCGTATATTTTGGGCAAATCACTGCTTGTTTTATTGGAAATTCTTAGCCTATAGGGGTAGCACATGCGAGAGAATGAGAGAAAAAAAAATATAAATCGAATTTTGGGATTTATATGTAGAAGATGCATTGTAAATGGATATGGGCTCCTGCATTTTCTCAGTGTCAATGGCTGCTGTGTTATATCCAGACGAGTAGGCATCGCCTGCCTAGTTTTCAGATTCGTACGGGATTGCATTGTGATATGCATGACCTTAAGTAACCCGCGTTTCAATGACATACATACACAGTTGTCTAAATCTCTGAAGCGTAATTGAATCATACTCATCATCAATGGATTCACGCAGACGTTCTTAACACTATGACAGCCATGAGATGGAAGCAAATTAATGAATGTATGCAGCACAGTAGCTACACCACCAACAGTACTGACGATTGGTCACCAGTAATATTTTAAACACTTGCCTGCTTCATGATGAATCTGAATACATGACATAAAAGATGCAAGACCATGTGTTTATTTTGAGAATAATGACTCTTTTTAGTGCTTTTATTGTTTTAGATGGTAATATCTTTCAGCAACACCTTTCAAAGATATTAACACCAATGGAGATATCCGATCTGTCGCTCAAGTATATGAAGTCATAATCCATTATAGCGCAGTGATTGACGAATCGAGCTCCGTCGCTAACATTGAAAAGTCTGTTAAGTGTAGGATTATATCTGTTTACTATTTAATAAGCATTCTGTCATAGACTGCAACAGCACCAAGTCAAATTAGTTTCAAAATATTTAACAGCTTACCTGTATGGTTACCTTGAATTTGGGATTCTTGGAAATTAGGAGTAAAAGTATATAAATTGATCCCAACACGAAGGAAAAAAGCAGAGCTTTAAAAGCAGAAATGGACAGGGCATTGTTAGAAATTGATTGCTGATTGCTATTACTGCCAAACTGGAACTGAGTAATGCAACTGATGAATCCAGTTTCTCAGTCAATCAGATCACGTCATAAACAACTACGCCACATGTAGGCTGATGCCATAAACAATTACGTCATGAATGACACGACATAGTTTCTCACAAACGGTTACTATTCCGACAAGCTGTACGCCCTATATGTCTTTACTATTTATTAAATATTCTTTTGAATAGTTTGACACTAATTTAACTTGAGGCAGCAACAGCACCCAGTCAGGTTATTTTCAATATATTCAACAGCTTACCTGTATAATTGTCAGGAAATTGAGTTTCGGAGAGTGCAGGGACCAATTGCTCCCAACACGCGCAAAGCTTTGCTAGAGATGGGCCGGGCATAGCTAAACTGGACTCCTCGCAATTCTACAGGGAGTGCATACCTCTATTCCGTGATGAGAGGAGAATGGCGTGACGTATGTTGTTAAATATTCAAAAGCCTCAGCAAACAACGTGTCCATCCCCAAATAAAAGTTGACATTTCCTCGCCGTTAGAATGTTCTTCTCTCTCTCCCTCCCCCTCCCTCCTTCCCTCCCTCCCAGCCCCCCCTCTCTCTCTCTCTCTCTCTCTCTCTCTCTCTCTCTCTCTCTCTCTCTCTCTCTCTCTCTCTCGCTATCGCTCCATCTGCCGCAGTTGTTGGACGTATTTGATTATGACTACGTTCAACTTGTCATCTGCTCAGTTTGCGTTGCATGTTTGATAGATCGCTCACTGACGAGATCAACGGACGAACTATAGTGTGGGCACGCAAATAGCACGATCTAATAAAAACAAGCGAGGCACGCTCTATAGGTGTCCCGAGAGATTACCATGCGACATTGTAATATATTTTTTAGATAATTTGTGAAATTTTCTGATCTTATGGATTTTCCGAATCACGGGCAATGTGGTGGGATTTCAATGTACCGCAAAAACCGGATTGTTTGGGTTAAATTTTGAGGCAAATTGACCCAGTAGATTCCGAGATATCCCTAGACACAGGATTTGATCCGATCATCACCTGGGTTTTCTATCCGGATCTCAGCCAAAGTCTAAAATCGTTTTCACTCTGAGTTCCTTTAGTATGTTACCATTTGAGCCAAATCCGTTTTTAGATACAGTTCGGAACACACGGACAGACGGACACGTGCACGCGCGAACGTACGCACGTACATAATTCATGTACAATTTCCCTATGACAACTAACCAAGACATTAAACAATAATGCATTACTAGAAGTGCAATCAGTGAGTCTTCTTCCCTGAGCAATGATAGTCAATCTCTTCCAATGTCCCAAAGTCACGGTGATGTGTACATTCTGAACCATATATTACAATATTCTGGTCTACCAAGGCGCTAATCTACATGTCTCACAATTATCCAATATTACTAGCTCATTAACCATTGATGGGCCAATGTCTTAGTATCAAGACAACCATACAGGAAATAAAAGCTCTTCATATTTTAATAGCAATAACTCCCAGTCAAATTAATTTCAAAATATGAAATAGAATATATATTACACAAGAAATAATTTGCCGTTTCCTGTCTGTAATGCTTAACTCAACATTATCTGGACAGTTGAACAAGATGGTAATTTCAAAGGAAAGGAAAAGACCGCCGATTCCGTTGAACCTACCGATTGACTAATATAACACACCGAATCTACTTCCGAGAAATATCTCTTAACCTGAATGAGGTGTATCTTCTCATTTGAGGCGCTAATCACGACAGCTGTGTGGTGAGAGGACCTCTAATCAGTAATGGTTATTGGGAGATTAACTGGGATAAAACGACCTTTTCCGTTGTTGCTCTAATGGGTCTCAGGGTATCTGACAGCGTCCGATGCAGATTATACTCAAAGTGTCTCTCGCTATGCCCCGCTTATTTCTAGCTATACCCTACCCATTTCTAGCGATACCCGGCCATTTCTAGCTATATCCGGCCAATTTCCAGCAATATCACTCCCCTTTCTAACTACGCTCCGTCCACATTACATGCGAGTTTGAATGGATTTTAACACACAGAATGCAGAATTCCCGGAATCCCAATTTTAAGATAACTATACAGGTAAGCTTTTGAATATTTTGAAACTAATTTGACTAGAAAATGTTGCTGTATGTACATGCAAATTCACCAAAGACATACAATTCGGACGCTTGCTTTCAGACCTTGGTTACTTTCCTATTGGAACCACATCATTTGATTGGTGTCACGGTTATATACGATTCCACATTCAGTAGCATACTAATGTGCTAGAAGATTTCGGCATCCTTGAAAAATTTATATATTGTGTTAGGAGTAAATAAAAGATGCGTATTAAATTACCGAAATACCGAAGTTTTCACATCCGGAATTGCTGTCATTCATTAACCTGTCAGAATGGTCAGAGTTTTAAGAATATTTCTATCCCTTTCGTCTCCTCACCAAACTATATACTGACGAGGGACGAAGTAAGTTCACTCATATATGAAAAGGCACAGACACGGAACGTGTGCACAAGCCATTACCATTTACCCAACAAGCATGCAAAATAACTCTGATTTAGTATTGCCGAAATCAAATGAACGTTGTGTGCCCAAGCGAAAATTTATTTATGAAAGAACAAAATTCCACCGGTTAGAACCCAAATAACACAGTTGATGCCTATGCCCATAAACAGGACGACCCGACAGAACAGTACGATTTCTTAATGCAAAGATTAGTAAATGCGGGATAGATTAGTGATAGGATTAATGGATAAATCGGGTTCACAAAGGCTTGAAATGGAGGCATTTTTATAATTGCAAGCAGCAAATAAGTAGACATTGCCAACTCATCCCCGAACAAAATATGTGTGCAACGCCGATAAATTCTCTATAAAAATGCATATGAAAGCTGTTGCGATTGCAGGAAACGTAAGAGATAGTAGTAATATTTGGCAGAGTCCATCTCGAGCTCAAAATAGTTAACAAAATGAAATTATAATGATGCTGTTGGTCTGAATGAGAACAGTAATCTACAACGTGTACCAGAATATTATTTTCTCGGATAAGCTGCCAATGTAAAAAAATAATGTTGAGGAAACAGATCCAATCTGGCAGGTTAACGTTGTTATAATAGAGGTATTCATTTTTAGCTATGCCCCGCCCAATTCTAGCTAAGCTCCGCCCACTTGTTTCGCGTGTGTAGGAATCAATTTATATAGTTTGAATGCAGGATTCCCAGAAATGGCAGAATCCCAATTTCAAGGTAACTATACAGGTAACCTCTTTAATGTTTTCACACTCAACAATTGAATTTGGCGGTATGAGTTATCTCTGTTTTCAGAGATGGCTAATTGTGTAACAGCGCCCAGACAATTTAGTTTCAGAATATTCAGCAGAGTCTTTATTAAATAGTAAAGACATCCAATTCGTACACTTGTCGGAGTTTTTCAATTTTCACGACAGAGTTAAATACGTCATCATGCATTGTGACGCCAGCCTACATATGACGTAACTGAGTATAACGTCATATGGTAGAGTGACAGATCGGACCCCTCCATTGTGTCGTCAGCTAACAAGTGCTGGATTTTGATTATGATGTCACATATTTGAGTGGTAGCGCAGAACGCCCCATAGACGGCTGCACGTGTATATTGACGACAAAATACGAATCCGGCTTTAAGTGCTGCATCCACAGTTCTTGTAGCATAGGCCCTACAAACATGTATGGGTATAAAAAGCAAAAGACAAAGACTATTTGTAATTCTAAATTATTTACAGTATCGTTCAAAATCCCAGGGTATATGAGTAAATCTAACCTCGCTGTTGGATTATTCGCTCAATATATTAAATATTTACAAATCCCTGCTCTCGTAACCTGGGTGATGATTTAACGGCTCATAGACCACAAGAGGGAACATGTCTTTTCTGAGTCAACGGTATACTAGTCACATACAATTATGCTCTAACAAACTCTGTATTTATTTTATATTTATTTTATAAGTTTAACCATTTCTAGCATTAAACTCGCAGACGTAGTTACCCGCTCCGGTCACTAACACTAAAAATAGCCACCCTGTTGAAATTAGAGGTAAGGAAATTTAATATCACAGTATCTATACTACATTATATTCATCAATACCATTGTATCTTTTCTTAAGATCCTTTCTCACTATATATCCACTTGTACTAGATTAACGTCGATGAGTTATTCCGACGCAGTATTCTTCTGAGCGAAACTCGTTTTAGTTTATTGTGTCAGTTTAGGCAATGGAATACAAGGGCCCACATCACAACCGTCGCCCCACCCTCACCAATCAACCACAGTTTTTTTCATGGGTGAAAGTTGCGCCTATAACCCATAACGGCGCCGACAATATTAGCCTTTGCTACAATCATAGTTAACTAACAAATGACCACTCACAAGGTTTCTTGTATGGTTCCCTAACTTTTTCTATATGAATAGAGAATAATACGTCATTACTTAGGTAAGCTGAGATCAGAAAATCTAACCGCTACTCAAAATCGACCTACTATGCATTGCTATGCCTAGCAAAGCGCTAATAAAGAAATATGTTGATGTTCACATCTTAAAAGGCGAGTATTAAACACCATCTCGCACATCTAAAGGGCTAGTGTTAATTTATTTCATGAAACGCCGTTACTATGACAACTAGGAAAATTACTATTCCTGAAAATAGCAGTTCATGTAAATATGGGGTACTAAAAATAAAATGAGCATACCTTCACATCTGTATAAATGCAAAGTCTGACCACTTAAAAAGTTCGTTCTAATGATCTCCATATGTTACATGCCAATCAGTCAAATAATTACTTCATTAGATGTCAAAGGTTCTCCAATTTTTCCCGTTGCTTAAAATGATCATACACTAATCATAGAATATTATGGAATGACGTTAATCTGACAACTGCCCTTTTTAAAATAGTAGGGAAATGCAATTGTGTGATAATGAAAAATTAAATGAACATAACATTTCATCTAAATAAAGTAGAGTGATAAATGACCACTCAGATTGTTTGTATTTATACACTCTGTATTCTAAACAGTAAATCTGCTAACTGCATTTGAACATATCATCTTCAATTGATTACTGTCACGATCAGATACTGTCGTCCTATTCATTTGATCTTGTCATGTTCACACTCTATAATATCTACCAGGATGTAGGGTAATAGCTCACTCTCACTTCATTTGGGATCCAATCCTTGTTCACTTCTTACAGTCCATCCATTCTCCTACGTTTGTGTAGGAATATCTGGTTTGGTTGATGGGCTCCATTCCATATACCTACATGAAAGAGAACCCTCGATATATGTACTCACAAAACCAAACTCTTAATGCAGGTAGGGCTAACACGTCCAGTCCTCTTTTCTTGGAGTTGAGCTTAGTTCTGCATCACCATACGTTTCCACAAAACCAGTAGTCTGGAAGCAATTGTCATCTACTTAAGAAAACTCTGTTTTCCCACTGGTGTACCTTTATTCACATTATAATGGATAACATACAACTTGTTGACACATTTGTAGAGACGATGATGATTATCTAATCACACTTTTGGTGTTCGGCTCTAAAATCTCCAATAATTCACCCAGCGTACAACATAATACTATTGTATTGTTTATGATAGTAGTGTAACACACTATCAATACATAAAACAGGCTTTGTCTGTTTCATTTACCTTGCTAATATTAACACATGATTGAAAACAAGCGTTCTTTATGTTCGAAAGCAAAGCTTTATCACAGTTAAACCTGTCTATAGAGGACACCTGAATCTGGGGCCAACATGTGGTAGATTTTAAAAGACAGGAGATCACACATATTAAAGAACTGATATCATTTGGCCCTAAAGCTATTTTTCATAGTAAATTAGCTTTATAAAGTGACTCCCTGTCGATATACTGACGACTTTAGCACCACAGCCGCAATAGAATGTATAGCTGTACATAATAAGGCCAATTACACAACATAGGACATTTGAAACAAAATTCAGGTATTCCAATTTAAGTCAGTTTTTTGTGATGAACATTCCAATCCATAAACGAAATTGAAATTATACTGTAGGGACCAGAGTCCTACACTATATAGTAAATCTCCACACCCACAAATGTCTGTATATGATAGCCGGCGTGGTGGTGAAGGCACGCACATGATATACTTTTACACCCAGTCTTACCGTTATATTTCCCAAACTTTAACAGAGCCTCGGGAGTTGAAGCATTACCACAGCAGACTAGTCTGAGTCTGTCACCCACAGATTCCCGATAGTAGCATGTAGGGGATGGATAAGGCGCCCGTGATGACTTCCAAACTAGAGCCATATAGTTTACTCTGAAAGTTGGAAGCAATTGTTGACATTCTTATCCACTTTGTGCAAATAATTTCTACCGTAGCTCTCTAACACTACATTCACTGATGTTATCGGTTCTGTAAACACTTCTATCGCGCTATTTGGTCAATGGTCCATTCTGGTACTTCTATACTAAGTCCAAATAGAGCAAATGCTTTCAGGATCTCATCATCAGTTTGGTGAATTGCTTTTACCAGTCATCCAGTGTTATCTGTTCTATTGAAAACACACCATATAATGAATGCCTCGGCTCTCTTGTGTCTCAGCCTCGTGTAGATCTCTTGAATTCAGATTTTCTCACCAATCTTCTGAAGGAGAGTAGTTGATCTGGGAAACATGATATGCTGACCTGTTAGTGCAACAACTACGTCTGTGTCTACTGAGAACACATCCAGGATGGATTGTGGAGTTTTGTGCATTAGATCTAAAGCATTTAGAAGAACGTGTTGATCTCCATCTCCAAAACTATTTTGACCTGCTGTCATCTCTGATATACTGAAGAGCTCAGCTAATCGGTAATACCTAATGAGTTTGTCCGATATATTTTTAATGCGGTCTGTCTTAGTACTGCTATGTTAAAGAAACACCTTAATGTTCTCGATTTCAGTATTATCATTGGCGTGATAATGGATTGGTGTTGTCTTAGCAGTTCGCTTGTCATGAGTTGTTTCTTTGAGAGAGCCTGTGATATACTGCTCAAGACAAACCTGATATCAGCATAAGATGCACCAATTCCAACCACAATATCAATAAATCGTTGTGTGTAGTGCATTTGTCTAGAGATATGTCCAGGGTTTTAGTTGCCATGTTAACTATGCACATTGCGTCAAGGATCAGTACTGAATGAACATTACTGTCCAGTTCAGATTTGACTATGTTAATCTGGCAGAGGAATATTCAGAACTGACGATACGTCATGTGATATCCAGAGAAGATTATCATTGACCCATCTGGATTAAAGTTGGAAGGTGGAGCTACATTAAAATCAAAATATCAGAGAAACAGAATTGTAAGAACAATGCAAAGACGGCAATATGTGTTATTGTGTGGACTTCAATGCATCTCTTTATGTGACGATGACTCAATATCTGCCATACAGATGCTGATCCATACACACCAGAAACCTTACATGCCAAGACAGTGCCACTTCCCTTGATGTACCTCTCATGGCACTTCAGTGATCCCATAGTTCTATGTAGGGCGCCTAGTCAAATGCACCTGTTATCTTTGTCATCTTTTAGGTTTGCACAAGTATAAATCACCATCTAAAGTTATGATTAGTCGATTCCTTTCCCCAACAGTAATCCATTTAATTTTTGTGCCTGCCCGACCATTCATGGGAGCCCGCTTATACAGTGGAGCTACAATGCCAACATTCCATATTGGTGTTCTGTCACTTATCATTGAATTGAATTTGGACAACGCAGGGGGCATTTGCCTTGTTGTTTTCGGAGGTGGCACGTGTATCACACTACTTTTATTAGCGAAACCAACCTTCTTAGGAGGTATCTTGAAGGCCATTTGTTCCAGGGATGGCTTCTGTTGGAGATTATTCTCTGACACAGGGTTCTACTGATGCTGGTCTGTCATGATTATTATCTGCCAATATTGCCTTCTGCTTGGATTCTACTGCTTCTGCTTCCTCAAGGACATAGTGTGCTTCGCGTACCTAGTTAATGTCCATCACAGCGCCATCACATATCCCTGCTACCCATGCTACTACACAACTACCAAAAGTAACCATATGATATTGTACTGTTCATAATTAGTAAATATCTCTCATTGTGTCAATGCGGTAGGCTATGTGAGATACAGGATGATCAGCTGGCTTATTGCAGTCATAATAATTAACACCTAATGATGCTTCAGGGCATTGCCCTGAATAGCAAAGTCAAGCTTCAGATCACTACTAAACAGGGGGTGGGGGTGGGGTGGGGGTGGGGGGGAAATGGATTTCACTCAACATTCTGATGTTTTATCTGTCTGTGTCTCATACATGGGTTGGCTCCTTGGTCTGAAAGAAGGTATGCTGTGCAAGATCTCTTAGAGAAGTGTAAATTTGTAACTCTCATGATACGTTTAGGTTATTTTGTGGAGCACTTATCACCCATTTTATACCTTCACTAGCATATTATAGTCACTGAATGTTTCACTAAGCTGCCGGTCCTTCATGTTTGAGATCTCTAAGAATCATCTGTGATGCACTGTATAAGATCTCCATCTCGTTTCTCATCTCCGCACATTCATAAAACTGAGCCATTACACTTTCCATGGTTAGAGTTGAGAATACTATTTCTGGTTTGGACCAACGCTTTGCAAAATCTGTTTCTGGTATTGCCTCAAGTAATATGTTTTAAGTGCGGTTTATAATTGATTTCTGGGTTGCTAGTCACGCCATTTTCTTCCAAAATATATTTATAAGATGCGTGGATGGAGTTGATGTCAGTACTTGGCAACTTCAATTCATTGCTCTCTGTAATTACAGCGTGTACTAAATTAGGTATTTCAATGTCACAAATAACGCTACCAATAGTTTCGTACCATTATAGAGCATTTGGAAATATTATCTTTGACAGGTGTAGCACGTATTTCCTTCCTTAAACAGTTGATATGATATTTTGCATTTTTTGCAAATGCATGTTTGTCAATATAAATGAATGCAAGCGAATTTCCTCTCTCATCCCGCATCTCTTAATGGTTAGGAACTCATTTCCCATGCTAAAGCGCAACCCACTGTACAGCTGTTTTGGGACTACTTTGACAAACTACACACATGTTCAGATGTTTTTCTTAATTTTGAGGATGAGCCCCATTCACTTGTCCACCATAGTTTATTTGATGTTGATGAAGAACACAATTCCTCCTCATATGCCCTTTGAGCACGACTTTGGTGAGGCTGGTGACATAGGGATTGATAACACTTTCTGCGATAACGGTATTGTATTTTCTCCGAAAATGTCAGGTCTGTTACTCGCCATAACACATCTGCATGTTTACCAAGTTTAGGCCGGTCCAATGGCATCGCACTGACAAGTGAAAAGTGTCCACCACTGTTGCTTCACATATGATACACTCATACTCCACCATCACTTTAGTTAGAAAGCCTGAAGTAACTTGGTATTAGCACAGCTCCATTCTAAAAATGCAGCATGATCTATATATTAGCAGATGAATATATTCAATAAAACGCGCAAATATTTTAACTTATTTAAAAAATAAATGCACGTGAAGATTGATCTATGCCATATAATTACTACTTTTATTACATTTTTTAATGTTGTATTAATATTATCGAAATTATATGTGTGTATTTTAGACCAATATATTATAGAAATTATTAAAATATAAATTATTTTATGCATTCTGACCGTTTCCACATGACAAATCAGATGCATTATTTATGATGTAACAAATATATCTAGTAGACTTTAATTAAAGAACTAATTTGACTGGAAGTTGTTACTGCCATATGTATTAACAACTTTGAGTCAAATTGGATTTAACTAATCTTGAAGCAGTTTGCATGTGATATTTTTACGTTGAGCTCTAGCTATTGAAATATCAGTGTTAAAAGTGTTAAATATAGGCTTATGAAACTATTACCTTATAAATCATCGGATCCATACAATGGGCTTTCATTTAATACATTTCGCTAAAATTTATACACCGGGCACAAGAATAATAAATAAATTATGGCGTTGATAATTTTTATGTATGTAATTTTGATCAATTTTCCTACCATTGTAGTGCGTAATTTGGACGCATCATTATATGATGAAAGAGCAATCTGCAAACGTGACAACGAGCTGGATCTGATTTCTGATTGTATAAATCCCACAAATTAATTTTAAAACTAGAGTTTGTTGTCTTGTAATATGGCCAAATGCAGCCTGACTACAGCCACTTCCACCAGTTACTAGAGCTACGGCCTATACAACTTAGATGGTTGAGCCTCAGTTCCTATGAGAGAATTGTGGACAGCAGTTCATAGTTAAACGTCAGTTCAGAACATATATATGTATATGAGATGAAGCAAAGATGCATGGCAACATCTAACACGATCTCACCAGATATACTTGGAACCGCCTACCGTCGTGTTTGAAGAGTACATACACTTATGAGCGGGTTGGCAGTGTTGATAAGCTCCCAATGGACAGTGATGATGGAATTCCTAAAACCTGTCATTGATGGCACAGACGGAATAATCTTTAATAATACATACTCAAAGAATGGGAGATCATTTGGGCGGCTCACTGGAGAATTGGTACGCGAACACGGTATTAGTATGCACAGTTGCACACACTATGCTATAGTCTTAAAAATGACGGGGTTCCTTTTTGCAGAACGAAAATCGGAGTGGCTACTACATCAATGGGCTGTGGGTTAAATGTTGCCATGCATCTTTGCTTCATCTCATATACACTATGAAGATTTACTTGGATCAGTTGAATCCTTCGCAACAGAAGTGGTTTTTTGATTCTGCACCGTCAGCCAACACGAATGCATGTTTATGGCGCAAACAAATCCACCTTGTCTGCCATATTTATAGATGTTAAGGGTAATCCGCCAACCTAGCAAAGGGAGGAATCCAAGACACATTTCCAAGACATCTTTCATGTGAAATAACTTACAAGAAATGCTGGCATCGTGAACAACTCAAATGAACAACCCAGATATGGGTTCATGTAGCGTGATAAGGATATCTTGGCCAACAGTGTCGATGATGAGGTGCTGCACGAAGGCAGAGTTTTTTATGTCTCTCTCTAATCGGGTTGGAGATGATATCAACTGGATACTTAAACATTTAATTGTTCACACTGTCATGTCCTGATGCACAGCAATTTGCTCAGGGCTTTTTGTGCCTTATCAACTGCAGTTATTTGGATTGTCGTTTCTAGTTGCCTGAGATCACCAATTAAAACATGTGATGTTTCATCATCTAGATCCACGAATTGGTTCTTAAGCAACTCTCCTATTGCACCGCCCTTCCATGGTCTGTCCAGATGCAGTTGCCCTCTGTAGCTTATGTACAAACAACTCGCAGAGCATGAACCGTTCTAAACATTTTGTGACAATCACCTGTACTGTGATGCCATTGTCCACGTGGCCACGTGTAGAGTTACACGTTCTTTCAGTCGTTTATTGATCTGAATGAGTATGAGATTACATTTTCGATGTAGCCACATTGTCTTTGTTTTGTTTTGCCTTGGTACATATGGAGCCATAGTGGATTCTGTTTTTACTACATTGTTAGAACCGGGGCTTCTGCAATACATCATTCAGATCTGTTGCTATTCTTGACAGTTCCCACTACATTGGTGGCTGGTGCTTGCAATACATTTGAGCACTCTGCCTATGTCCTCCTTTTCATTTGAGTTGATGTCGTCGATTGCTTCTCGAGTGTGCCTTCTTACATAACAGATTTGTGGTGGCATCCCTTGCGAGCCTAACACCGTCAAATTCGATACTGATACATTGGTTGGCATGGGACTTACACAGCGGGAAAATGCACTTTGTTTGGAGGTGGATGATCACTGATTTGTGGTCACCGTTGAGTGTTGTGCTGTCATGTTCGTGTTAGGATTGAATTAGTGACCTGGCATTAGTGTTGTGCAACACAATCTGCTTCGTTAAAGATAGCTGCTGTGGTTTTGGTGTTTGCTATGCTCGACTGTATGCGATGTCTCCTGTCCATTTTGTTTGGTGTCATAGTATATCACCCTAGGCACATGATGATCCTGCAGTTTGTCTGTTTTACTGAGCTTGCCGTGTTAGTAGTTGAATCGATACACGCAATTAATTGCCATCTGGATGGAGTAATGATGGTTGAAATCATTTCAGCATAGAATGACTAATATACATCAATGCCGGGTCTTCCCGGGCTTTTTCAACAGTTGGGCTATATTTATTTACAATGGTAATAACAATATATCTAAGTACTCAATAAATGCCTGACGCTTGGTCTGTCTATGTCAGATCCAAAAGTTTGAATGATCTGAGCTGTGCTTGTTTGCTCCTTTTATACTTTTTGGCGGGCTGCCCGGATGTAGTCACGTAATTTACCGTATATGGGTATGGTTGGTGTCCGGTGGTCAAGTGACAAGTTGTGTTGGGTCTGTCTTGGCAGTACAGGGTAGGTGGCGGTATAGGTTATGGGTGGTTCTGGTGGTATTGGCGGTACCAGACGGTTTTGAACTGGTGGCTCTTGGCGGTATTGGCGGTACCTGGCGATCTTTGAAATGGCAGTTTTTGTTTATTATTTGTCTATATTTATTAGTCCCCTACTGGTAAAACCGGAGGTGGGGGTGGGGGGTGGTTGTGTGTGGCTATAGGTTTGCACTCTGTATGTCCATCCGTCCGTCTGTCCGTCCATCCATCTGTTCGTCTGTTCATCCGTCCATCTGTCTGTCCGTCTGTTGCAGTTTGTTTCCCGCACTTTTCGTTGCAGGGATTCAAGGTATTCAACTGAGAATTGGTATATTGCTTTGTTATGAGAAGTTACAGACCAAGTTCGAGTTTTAGGCGTATGCGTCAATTTTTGATGGAGTTATATCCTCTTTCGACGTAAGAAATACGAAAAATATTAGTTTCCCGCACTTTATTTCGCAGTCTTTCAAGATATTCTACTGAGAACTGCTACATTGCTCTGTTATGAGAAGTTACAGACCAAGTTCGAGTTTCATTGGTACGCGTCAATTTTTGATGGAGTTATGCCCGCTTTCGATGAAAAATATTAGCTTTCCACGCTTTTTTTCGCAATCCTTCAAGATATTTAAGGGAAAATTGGTACATCGCTTTAATATAAGGAGTTACAGAGTAAGGTCGAGTTTCAGACATTTTCGTCAGTTTTTCATGGAGTTATTCCCCCTTTCGACTTTCGAATATTAGTTTTCCGCCCTTTTTCTCGCAGTCTTTCAAGATATTCAACTGAGAATTGGTACATTACTTTATTGTGGAATTTACATACCAAGTTCGAGTTTCATGCGTTTGCGTCATTTTTGATGGAGTTATGTCCCATTTCGACTTATGAAATACAAACATATCAGTTTTCAAGACATTTTCCTTCTTCTTCACCATATATAAATGAAACTTGGTTTATTGATATGTTATGAGAAGTTACAGATCAAGTTCAAGTTTCAGCTGCTTGTATCCATTTTTAATGGGGCTTTTGACTGTCAATATCTAAAGATTTATATCACCATGTAGGGGACATGTATTGCAAAGCAATACTTACAGAATGCTTGTTTACAATGCGATACATAGTGGTGGAACAATTTCGCAATGGCACGATCAAGACAATGTGTGTAAAGCGATCAATGACCCTATCCAAAATGCAGTATGTGCTCCAAACGGCCGGGTCTGATTACAAATCACAGACAACGGTATATGGCATGTTTCAGCTACATGAGAATCAGTTTATTGCCAGTCTTGGATAAATTCAATGTAGATGCTATAGTGGTCTCAGTATGTTTCTAATGTATACTACTTACATGCAACAGTCAGAACACGTACATTCCATATTGTGATTGAGAGCTCATATGGTGATGGCAATGATTGAAAAAGTTGAATAAAGTTTCTTTGAAGGAAAGAAGGGCAGACATCATCAGAGTTGCTTCTGAATGTGATTGTCAGTTCACAAAACTTGATTACGTTAGTTTCACAACTATATTGTTGACCCAACTAAGTTGGTACTTGCGGATAACCGGAACGAAGGTGCTATCTTCTCTTTTGATTATGTATAAATACATTTGCCACAATTCTCTTAAATGTGGACATGGACATGTATTGCTCTTCTTTAGAAGCAATTTTATGAGCATTTCATTTTCCATTGTCGCATAATTGCATTTTCCCACTATTTTCAAAAATGGATGTTCTAACAATTGGCATATTACTCCCATTCCATGCCATGAATGAACCTTAGCGCTTTGATTTAATATATGGTGCTTATCATTCTCTTTCCAAGAAAATATTAGTTTGTTAGCATACTGTCCAACACACTGTATAGCCGTAACATTTTAAACAGCTACCAGAATGTATGATATTTTGACATCTGCTGAACTAATTACTTAGCTCATTTGCACATAACACGTGATTATAGACAATTATGTGGTATTACAGGAATTTGACTAATGAAATATTCGGATACTTGAGACTGGTCCATGTTTTGACATGCTTCATGCACATTGGGGCCTTTTTCGCGACTGACAGAGTCGACGAACCACTGACGCTGTCCGTGGTTCATGCGTTTTGGCATTCCCGTTGTTGAAGATTTATTGACTTGGTTCATCGAACCAGTGACCGAGTTTTGATCTCGGTTCGTTGTTACCAATGGTTACTGGTTCATAAATTTCAAGATGGCGGCACCCAGATAAATTTGATAACTTATTTGAATGATGAAATCTCGTCAATATGTTTAGTCGATGTGATCGTCTGCGATTTACTTGGACTAAAATTAAAGTCAAAATCGAAATACAATCAAATTAATTGCTACAGTTAACGTAATGCAGAATGCTTTTGGGTTCAAAGCATTGCCGCGAAATTACAATCGGAAAACATTACCAATTTGCATATATGCCGTTTTTGGCGTTTCTGGTTCGTGGCCAGTGGTTCCCCGTTCGTGGTTTAAACCAAATCATCAAATTCACTGACTCCGCCAGTCGCGAAAACGATCTCCTAGTAGAGGCAGAACGCATCAGTGCAGTTGTCCGATTTTAATCCATTAAGGCCCAAAGTCAAACTTCTATGTGCCATGTCAGCTAAATTTACCTCAAAATGACAGAGTCCTAACTAGCGCGACAAAGGTTCGACATATAAATCAAATTTTCTGGCACGGCGCGATTCACAGTCATGCTTTTGAGCTTTCGAGTCGAGCTAGCTCTAGTTCGACTGAAGCACGACTGATTTATATGTCGCACCTTTCATGTGCCGTGCTAGTACAGAACAGCATATCGGTGGTCAAGTCTTGACATCTGATTGGGCAATGGTCCGAAAATAAAATTCGTTCGTTCGTTCGTCCGTCCGTCCGTTCGTTCGTTCGTTCGTTCGTTCGTTCGTCCGTTCGTTCGTTCGTTCGTTCGTTCGTTCGTTCATTCATTCATTTATTCTTTCAGTCATTCTTTCAGTCATTCATTCATGCAGGCACACACGTGCATGCGCACGCACACACGTGCGCTCACACATACACACATACACGCGCACACACGCACACCTGAACGCACACACTTTTCAATTTATTATTCGGACAGGGAAGATGCCGATAATGGGCATTGGGGTTATATTGAGGCATGCAAAGCATTCGAACAGGGTTGTATAGAGTCCTGCAATGCATGGGGACAGGGTTATGTGAGCCATGTTAAGCACGGGACATGGTTATATAGAGCCCTGCAAAGCATGGGGACGGGGTTAGATAGAGCTCTGCTAAGCGCGGGACAGGGTTATATAGAGTCCAGCAAAGCATGGGGAGGACGAGGTTATATAAAGCCTGAAAAGCATGGGACAGGGTTATATAGAGCCCTGAAAAGAATGTGAACTGGGTTATATATAGCCCTGCAAAACATTGGGATGGGGTTATATCGAGCCCTGCAAAGCATGGGGACGGGGTTATATAGCCCTGCAAAGCATGAGACGGGGCTATATAGAGCCCGGAAAAGTATGGGCACGGCGTTATATAGAGCCCTGCAAAGCATGGGGACGGGATTATATATAGCCCTGCAAAACATGGGGACGGGGTTATATATAGCCCTGCGAAGCATGGGAACTGTGTTATATATAGCCCTGCAAAGCATGGAAACGGGGATATATAGAGCCCTGCAACGCATGGGACATGGTTATATAGAGCCCTGAAAAGAATGTGAACGGGATTATATATAACCCTGCAAAACATGGGGACGGGATTATATAGCGCCCTGCAAAGCGTGGGAATGGAGTTATGTTGCCCTGCAAAGCATGGGGACGGGGTTATATAAAACCATGCAAAGCATGGGACAGGGTTATGTAGAACCCTCAAAAGTATGGTCACAGGGTTATATGGAGCTGTACAAAGCATGGGAACGGAGTTATATAGAGCTCTGCAAAGTACGGGAATGGGGTTATATAGAGCCCTGCAAAGCATGGGACAGGGTTATATAGCGCTCTGAAAAGAATGTGAACGGGATTATATATAGCCCTGCAAAGCATGGAGAGGGGATTATATATAGCCCTACACAGCATGGGAACGGGTTATATAGAGCCATGCAAAGCATGGGAACGGGGTTATATAGAGCCCGGCAAAGCATGGAAACGGTGATATATAGAGCCATGCAACGCATGGGACAGGGTTATAGAGGGCCCTGAAAAGAATGTGAACGGGATTATATATAACCCTGCAAAACATGGGGACGGGGTTATATAGAGCCCTGCAAAGCGTGGGAACGGGGTTATATAGCCCTGCAAAGCATGGGGACGGGGCTATATAGAGCCCTGCAAAGCATGGGACAGGGTTATGTAGAGCCCTGAAAAGTATGGTCACATGGTTATATGGAGCTGTGCAAAGCATGGGAACGGGGTTATATAGAGCCCTGCAAAGCATGGAGACGGGACTATATAGAGTCCTGCAACGCATGGGAACGGGGTTATATGGAGTCCTGCAAAGCATGGGGACGGGGTTATATAGAGCCCTGCAAAACATGGGGACGGGGTTATATAGAGCCCTGTAAAACATGGGGACGGGGTTATATAGAGCCCTGCAAAACATGGGGACGGGGTTATATAGAGCCCTGCAAAACATGGGAACGGGGTTATATGGAGTCCTGCAAAGCATGGGAACGGGGTTATATAGAGCCCTGCAAAGCATGGGAACGGGGTTATATAGAGTCCTGCAACGCATGGGAACGGGGTTATATAGCCATGCAAAGCATGGGGACGGGGTTATATAGAGCCCTGCAAAACATGGGGACGGGGTTATATAGAGCCCTGTAAAACATGGGGACGGGGTTATATAGAGCCCTGCAAAACATGGGGACGGGGTTATATAGAGCCCTGCAAAACATGGGAACGGGGTTATATGGAGCCCTGCAAAGCATGGGAACGGGATTATATAGAGTCATGCAGAGCATGAGCATGGGTTTATATAGAGCACTGCAAACTAGACATGTATTGCATGCGTAATTCAATGATAACCACAAATAAACTAAAACTCAACCCATGTAAAACAATTTACAGCAATAGATACACACGGTCAACTTGCCAAGTCCAAATAGACGTCTCTATATTTCGCTCCAATATTCCAACACAATACATGTGTGCACTACAGCTGTCCCGCTTCCAAGAAGTCAGACTCAGTGTTAGTTTGATCTAAGAGATCTTAAAGGCACAGCACCTGTCAGAAATGTTGGCATAGACATTGGCCAGCCTGTGGATCTGATCACTCAAGTAACATCCGTAGGGAAATTGGCAAATAACCATCTACGATACATATACGTAATGAGAAATATTTAAATGCGTGAAGCCACGCATATTCTCATACACGCCTTTATCGGGTCACGATTATGTAATGGAATCAGTCATCATGGTGTACCATCATAGTTTTCAAGACAACCCTAGGACCACATACACTACCGCGAGGGTATTAAAGGCACACATTCACAACAGAATGCGCGAAAATAAAGTTGGTAAAATTGTGTGCTTCTACATGCTTAAATGCTCAATTATGTTGTGGTTGTGAATTTGAATTAGCGATGCATATCCCGAAGTTAACTCCACAGCTAAAATGTGACATAAATTTATTCGGGATGAAATCATATGTTAATATTTATTTCCTTTCATTACATCGAGGAACACAACTTAATGCTACAAAAATATACAATTTTGACAATTTTATTTTCAAGCAATCTGGTTTGAATGTGGGCCTTTACGAAAGTTTAGTAAACCAGATAATATATGATATGCTTTGAAACACCGTAATATAGCTGGCAGTCGGAGAAGGACATATAATTTAACGGTCCCCTTACGTGGAAACAGGTGCACAATGGAAGCATTAGCTATACATTGTTCCTCTCATGTTATGCCACACAGTCCAACATCTGACTTATATCCCACCATATAAATAGTATATACATGCTTAAGTTTACCTGGAACAAACCTCCACTTGTCATCAAAATCGAAAATTAAGGAAAAATTTCAAGAAAAAGTTAAAATACTGTTAAAATACGCTGTTCATCAGCGAATTAAAAAATTGATAAATGGGTTGGGATCAATGTTGCATTGTACTATTACTTAGCTGCAAGTCCTGCTCTCTCGAAAATCGAGCGTTGCTGTCAAAATAGTTACACACCTTTCTCTGGATAAATCTAAATATTTAAGAGGATTGTATGATTACATATCAGCAAAACCGTTATGATTGTAGCACTGTGCTCAATGGAGGAATCCGGTTTTAGCAGTGCCCCGCCCATCTCTGGCTAAGCAGCAACAGCGCCCAGTCACATTAGTTTCAAAATAGTTAACATGATGTTTGTTAAACAGTAAGGCTATACAATTCGTACACCAACGCATAGACCGTCATCAATTAAGCGTTCGAGACGAACCTATCTACGCCATTCATGACGGCATTGATAATGACGTCACCCCACACATCACGCTGTTGATTATGATAAACTGGACAGGCCCATTTTAAGAGCATTCGGTAGCAATCTCAATGTCATCATTGGCTGTACGCCATCAATGCATCAAAATCACGTCACTAGGGTTCCCTAGCCACCATTGTCTCATTGCGTAAGTTCCAAACCTATGCTATCAATATATGCAAATTTTCTATATTACCAAATATAAATATGTGTCTCCTGGGCAGATAGTACAAGAATATTCGTGTCATGCATGAAGTCAAGGCTCTCTTTTTAGATTGAGGACAAGAGTGCGCAGAACTAAGGAACGTAGATAAGATAACAGACGGACAATCAAACATAACTGGTGAGGGAGAGTGATTGCGTGTGTCCTGAATGGCTAAGCACGGTCTAACATAGAAATAACGAAAACAACAAGTTTACCATTTATAAACCACTATATGGCCAACCACACTGCCTAGACCAATTATTGCAGGAGTAATTTCTATTCGCATTATCCATTCTCAGCAAACATTAGTTATGACACGTCACGCATTGCAATGGTTTCCATAGGATGCGCAGTCTGCTCACCTCTATTGACCGTTATTGACCACGCTGGCCGACATATAATGTATGACACGGTCACAAAACGTGTTAATTTCATTTCTCCCTCAAAGTACTGACCCGGTTTAATGAGTTTTTCCAGGTTTTCCTTCAAATGAACGAATGCAATCTACTGCGCTCCCATCAATATACGACAAACAATCTTCCTGACAACAAATTGTTTATAATCTCGCTGCATGCAATCGCCTTAACATTTACTCTTGTATGCCCGACGGCTGGTCATGGTTCATCCAATTTGAAGCTTATAGACAGTTTTCTATGACTGCTTTCATTGATTGCTTCAAGCAACCCCTCGATAGACCTATAGCAATGCATATATAATTGCGTTGTTGGATTTGCGTATATCTTGGGCAAATCACTGCTTCTTTGAAATTCTTGGGGTAGTACATGCACATGAATGAGAGAAGAAATAACAACTAAATCAAGTTTTGGTATTTTTATGTAGGGGAATGGATTGTAAATAGATATAGGTTCCTGCATTTTCTCAGTGTCAATGGCTGTTGTGTTATATCCAGACGAGTGGGCATCGCCTGCCTAGTTTTCAGATTCGTACGGGATTGCATTGTGATATGCATGACCTTAAGTAACCCGCGTTTCAATGGCATACATACACAGTTGTCTAAATCTCTGAAGCGTAATTGAATCATACTCATCATCAATGGATTCACGCAGACGTTCTTAACACTATTACAGCCATGAGATGGAAGCAAATTAATGAATGTATGCAGCCCAGTAGCTACACCACCAACAGTACTGACGATTGGTCACCAGTAATATTTTAAACACTTGCCTGCTTCATGATGAATCTGAATACATGGCATAAAAGATGCAAGACCATGTGTTTATTTTGAGAATAATGACTCTTTTTAGTGCTTTTATTGTTTTAGATGGTAATATCTTTCAGCAACACCTTTCAAAGATATTAACACCAATGGAGAGATCCGATCTGTCACTCAAGTATATGAAGTCATAATCAATTATGTCGCAGGCAAGCTTACGTCACAATCAAAATTCATAATGGTTGACGTATCGAGCTCCATCGCTCACATTGAAAAGTCCGTTAAGTGTACGGATTATATTTCTTTACTATTTAATAAACATTCTGTCATAGACAGCAACAGCGCCAAGTCAAATTAGTTTCAAAATATTTAAAACAGCTCAACTGTATGGTTACCTTGAATTTGGGATTCTGCGAAATCATGATTCAAGGTATATAGATTGATCCTAACACGAGGGAAAAAATCAGGGCTTTAAAAGCAGAAATGGACAGGGCATTGTTAGAAATTGATTTCCCTATTACTGCCCAACTGGAACTGAGTAATGTAATTGATGAATCCAGTTACTCAGTCAATCAGATTACGTCATAAACAAGTACGACACATGCAGGTAGATGTCATAATCAATTACGTCATGAATGTCACGATATAGTTTGTCACCAACGGTTAATCGTCCGACAAGCTGTACGACCTATATGTCTTTACTATTTAATAATTATTCTCTTGAATATTTTGAAACTAATTTAACTTGAGGCAGCAACAGCGAAATAGTCAACAGCTTACCTGTATAATTTTCAGGAAATGGGGTTTCGAAGAGTGCATGGATCGATTGATTCGAACACGCGAAAAGCGTCGGTGGAGCTTAGCTAGAGATGGGCTGGGAATA
>CM067374.1:46620522-46717783 GCA_034401795.1 Chaetoderma sp. LZ-2023a | reverse complement strand
CGCATGACACGTGTGTTTCTCCCTCCCTCCCTCTCTCTCTCTCTCTCTCTCTCTCTCTCTCTCTCTCTATCTCTCCCCCCCCCCTCTCTCTCTCTCTCTCTCTCTCTCTTTCTTTCTCTCTCTAGGAATTACTACTAACACTTAATTCTCCTGCAATTTCATCAGGGTTCATACGTATATCCATTTCAAGCCTATGTTAAACCGATTTATCCATTAATCCAACCATTAATCTGTTCCAAATTTACTTTTCTTTACATTAAGGTTCTCATCTATTCATGAAAGATATATATCCTAGCTAAATTTAGGATTATTTGTTACTTTATGGACACTTTGACTAACTTGGACTGTAGCCGACATTTTACATATATATTTGCGGCTGCCATTATTTCAGACTCTATTGTCTTCCCCGGTGGTCAATTGTTCGTATAAAACCATTCTCGTATTGACAATTCTAGTCATTCTTTTTCTGGCTTCCAGCGGATGGATAAACTGGAAAGGCCCATTGCATCCCTCTGAGTCTCATTTCCATTGGACGTTGTAAGATGTCCTGAGAACCATTAAAGTAACAATGAAAACAGTCGTTTTATCCTGGTTAATCTCACAATAACCATTACTGATAAAACGTTCTCTCACCATACAGAATGATGGCGTTAGTAACGCCTCATGTGAGACGATACAACTCATTCGTATCTCGCGAGATCTCCTTCGATACGAGATCGAATATGTTCTCGAAGAAGCCACGCCTTTATTTTTAGATTGGATACAACTCAGTCAGGTTAGAAGCTATTTCTCGGAAGTAGATGCAGTGTAATATATTAATCAATCGGTAGGTTCAACGGAATGGGAGGTCTTTTCATTTCCTTTGAAATTGTCATCTTGTTCAACTGTCCAGATACAATTACGTTAACCACTGCAGATCGGAAACGGCAAGTTATTTCCGGTGTAAAAGATATTCTATTTCATATTTTGAAATTAATTTGACTGGGAGCTTGTTGCTGTTAAAATGTGAACAGTTTTTATTTCCTGTATGATTATCTTGACACGAGGACATTGGCCCATCAATGGTTAATGGGTTAGTACTATTGAATAATTGTGAGACATGTAGATTAGCGCTTTGTTAAACCAGGAAATTGCAATATATGGTTCAGAATGTACACATCACCGTGGCTTTGGGACATTGGAAAAGATTGACTATCATTACTCAGAGAAAAGGAATCATTGATTGCACTTAGCGCAATGCTGAGAACTAAAGATGCATCTCCGACGGGGACTCTTATGTAAATCACTTTATACCAAGCCAGATGACGCCCCATAACATTATGTCAAACTCCTATATAGATATTCGCGTTTAGAAGAAAGCAGTGTCACATCTATGCTTTAACGACCATGATTTCAGAACTTGTTCTAGAGGTCACACGCATTAGCTACACCTGTTGATTCCAAAACAGCATTTTCATACAAGGTCTAGAAATGCATTATTGTTTAAAATCTTTGTTAGTTGTCATACTGGAATTTACATTCATTGTGTGCGCGCGTGCGTGCGCGCGTGCGTGCGTACGTGCGTGCGTGTGCGCGTGCATGTGTGCGTGCGTACGCCCGTTCGTGCGTTCCAACTGATCAGATTTGGCTTTCTTCTACCATGATGAGATCAGAGGCTATATATTATTCATGTATATAAAGTCAAAGTTTATAATGACCTCACCAGAAATACTTGGAAGCGTCTACCATCATGTTTGCAGAGTACATACACTTATGAGCAATTGCTACGTGAACATATTATTAGTATGGATACATACGAGGATCAGGATGCAACGCCGAGAAACTGTCAAACAGACGTAACACATCCAAGATATGCGTAGACAGCTCCCTGTCTTAATAATGATGTGGCTCCTTCGTGCAGAATGAGAATCTGAGTGGGTACTTCTGTACTTCAGGAATGAGCTGTGGATCAAATGTTGCCATACGTCTTTGCTTCAGCTCATATAACCAAAGATTTACTTGGATCAATGGAATTTCTCTCAACAGAAGTAATTACTTGATTCTGCACAACCAGCTGACAATGACGCGTGATTATGGCGAAAACAAATCCATCTTGTCTGCCAAAGTGAGGAATCAAAGCCACCTATCTAGGCCAATCTCTCTGAAAGGAAAAGACTTACAAGAAAAGCTGGCATCGTGGATAATTGACCCATCAGATATGGGTTTTGGTAGCGTGATAAGGATGGCCTGGCCAACTGTGTCGCTGAGGAATTGCTGCATAAAGGCAGAGGTTTTTATGTCTCTAATCGGGTTGGGGATGAATTCAACTGGATACTTAAACATCTCATTGTTGACACTGTCATGCCCAGATGCACATCAATTTCTCGGGTCTTATCGTGCCTTCTCAACTGCATTTATTTTTGTTGCCATTTATAGTTGCCTGAGATCACCAATTAAAGCTCATTGTCTGGATCCATGAATTGGTTCTTAAACAACTCTCCGATCTGGTGGCTTTCCCTGGTCGGCCCCGATGAAGTTACACCCAGTGTTATGTACCAGCAGCTCACACAGCGTGAACCATTCTAAACATTTTGTGACACTCATCTGTACTGTTATGCCATGTTGCATGCTCTTATAGTCATTTATTGATCAGAAGGAGTATGACATTGCATTCACGATGTAGCCGTAATGTCTTTGTGTAGCTTTGCTTTGGTGCATACGGAGTCGTAGTGGATTCTGCGGTAGTTAAGGAGCCGTAGTGGATTCTCTTGTTGGTACAGCGTTAAAACTGAGGTTTCTGCAATGTATCATTCAGATCTGTTGTTATTCTTGACAATTCTTACTACATTGGTGGCTGGTACTTTCAATAGATTTGAGTACCCTGCCTATGTCCTCCTTTTGATTTGTGTTGGAAGCCGATAACTGCTCCTCGAGTATCTTCTTACATAGCAGTTCTGTGACGGTATCACTGGCGATCCTAGCAGCGTCAAATTTGAGACCGATACATTGGTTGGCATGGCGTTTATACAGTGGGCAAATGTGCTTTGTTAGCAGGTGGATGATCACTGATTTGTGGACAGAGTTTAGTGCCGTGTCGCCATGTGGGTGTTTGGTTTGAAGTAGTGAGCTGGCATTGGTTTTGTGTAACACAATCTGTTTGGTCGAAGATAATTGCTGTGGCATATGCTCCTAAGCACATAACGATCCTGCATGTTTGTCTGTTTTACTGAGCCTTCCTAGCTGGGGGTTGAACCGATACACGCAAATAGTTGCCATCTGGATGGAGTGATGATGGTTGAACTCAGTTCAGCGTAGTATAATGACTAATATACATAAATGTCTGGTCCTCCTGGACTTTTTCAATGGTTGTTCTATATTTACAATGCGATACTTAGTGCTGGAACTATTTCACAATGGCACGATCAAGTCAATGCATGTAACATTATCAATGATCTTATCCAAATCGTAGTATGTGCTCCAAAGGGCCGGGTTCAATTGCAAATCCCAGCGCGCGGTATATGGCATGTTTCAGCTCCATGAGAATCAGCCTGTGGCCAGTCTGAATCTGTGCTCTGATTGAACGAATATTTGTGTCTCTTGGATACATACAATGTCGATGCTATAGTGTTTGCAGTATGTTTCTAATGTATACTGATTACATGCATCAGTCAGACCATGCACATTCTATGGTCAAGTTCGACTCCTAACCATAGTTAGTTATAGCTAACTAGATTCACAGTCGAAATTCAAATAGCTAACTAGCTAGTCAACTATTATAATCGGCCGAGCACCCGAGCTCGGTTCATATGGTTAGTGCAATATTTGGTTAAATATCAAAATGGCGGACACCGATCGCTTGCCATAAATAAATGCATATACATGTGTAAATATTTAACTAAATAACTTAGGTTTGATGAAATTATGCTTTCCCATTTTATGTCAATGTTCTCAAGCCCCTATTCCTTCCTACTTTTTGTCATATGGACGCTTGTTGACGTCTTAACAGACACAAATAACCCATTTTCATATGCCATCAAAACAGACGATAGAAAGGATTAATGGAGACTGGTACCCGACACCAAATTATCTGGAATAGTATTTCAAAGGGGAACCGGTTACTAACGAACTATGGTTAACTATTTAGTGTCCGACTGGGCACATCAACTGCGCATGTTCGGTAAACCAGCAAATTGACTATAGTTAGCGAGTCGAACTTGACCCATATTGTGATTGCGAGCTCATAGGGTGATGGTCAGGACTGAAAAAGTTGAATAAAGTTTCTTTGAAGATGAAGAGTACACATCGTCAGAGCTGCTGCTGAATGCGATTTTCAGATGACAAATCTTGATTAAGTTAGATTCCCAACTAAGTTGTTGTCCCAACTTAGTTATCTTCTCCTTTTTATAGTGTGTAAATACATTTACCACAATTCTCTTAAATGTGGACATGGCCATTTATCATTCTTCTTTAGAAGCAATTTTATGAGCATTTCATTTTTCATTGCCGCGTAATTGCATTTTCCCACTATTTTAAAAAATGGATGTTCTCACAATTGTCATATTACTCCCATTCCATGCCATGAATGAGCATTAGCACATTAATTTAATATATGGTGCTTATCATTCGCTTTCCAAGAAAATATTGATTTATTAGCATGCTTCACAATACAATGTATAAGCGTCAAATTTTAAACAGCAGTCAGAATTGATAATGTTTTGACATCTGCCGACCTAATTACCTAGCTCATTTGCATATAACACTTATGATTATAGATAATTGTGGTATTACAGAAATTTGACTAATGAAATATTTGTATACTGTGAGACTGGTCCATAGACACGTCGGGTGCTCATCGGGTAGAGGCACGACTCATCAATGCACAGTTGTCCGATTTTAAACATCGGTCAGAATGATGACCTGTTGATGTCTGGTGACCTAATTACACACATTAATGTGCAAATATCATACAAAAATATTAGAGAACCATACGAACAACACTTTGAATGGTCATTTACTAGCTGACCATGGTTGTATTAATAGTTATCCCCATCTTCTCTAACAATTCGGATTCACTGTGGGAAACGTGTAACTGCAACTGATTAAAACAGAGTACATCCCAGTTTATCGCATGTTAATATACATAATCTTAAACAGAGCATCGATTGAAATATATGGTTTTCTTAATTAGGTGGAGTGGAGTGATGGCGCAAGGTGGGTCTCTCCTGCTCATGGACTATCTCAAGTGGTTGACATAAGCCCGATACGTCTCTCTTGTTAATAATCGTAACGTTGCTTGTTTTTCATTTATGAAAGTGAAACGCTTGTCACTGAATATGGGAGCGGTGCCTTTTTCTAGATAATTTCCTGCAATATATAAGGAATAATTCCATGCTATTGAGCAGTGTTATACGTCACCTATACATAATGTCTTTGAAGCTTTAAAAAGTGTCAGTACTACCATCTATTATACGTATTACTCATTTGTCTTATGCTTGACAGTGTAATCAATTGTTCAATGTGTATGCAATTTATTAAGAGATTCCCTCAGTTCGTGATGCGATTTAGATTTATTCTCCTACAGAATAGGCCCTATGTGAACATCTGAAATGATAACTAAAGACAATGGTTTGCGTTCCACGGTGCATCTGTTTGTGGAATGCAATGAATTTAGCTTTATCTCAATAGCAGATCTGATGTGAAAACTTGCCAAGCTTTATGGTTAATACTTATAGTGTATTTTATGTATTGCCATTTTCATGTTATTCCTTTAATGAAACAATCACAATAGCAGTCTAGTTTTCTTTTAAAAAATGGGATACAGACCATCAATAATTTATTGGTCTGTTCCGCTGCTGCTGTCTGGATTTTATCGTCGTTGACACAAACGAAATCAATTTGCGTTTTGGCACAGCTATGACCATGCTATAGATGTATATCTCTCATTCACTAGCACACCAAATATATTCTGTGGGGAGATCGTGGATTGTGTGTTGGAGGAGGGGACAGAGGATACAGGTTCGATTGTTCTAGAATATATGAGGCTATGCAAGAAGATCATATCGATCAAATGTACTGTTTATAGAGAACCGGATAGCATGTGTTCGTAGTAGCAAAACACTCCTAAAAGCTGGAAGTAAAATTGTTGAACATATATTAGTGTCATATATGTATACAGTAGATACAGTCATGGTGTCTGTACTTAAATTCCAATGCACATGAACAATTTTATCATTGCTGACTTAATCGAAAGCTGACCAATCTTGTAAAAGATCTTATGTGCAGGCGAAACCCCATGTGATTTTTGTGATAAAATCCGCAACATCTAACATATATATATATATATATATATATATATATATATATATATATATATATATATATATATATATATATATATATATATATATATATATATATATATATATATATATATATATATATATATATATATATATATATATATATATATATATATATATATATATATATATATATTGAATATATGAGGATAAACTAAAAAATAATTATATTCACGTACCTACAAAGCATAGATAGCACGCGGACCAATTCTCTCAAAGTACTGACTGAATAATGTATTATTGATTTGAATGAAAGAAAAATATACCGTTCACCTATATTCACTAGAGACTAGGCCCGACTGATGTAACTCTTATATAGGTGGTACCTTCTGCATATAGTCAAACTCATCCACACAAGCTAATAGCTCTAAATATAAAGAAGTGTACCACCAAAGAAATTAGTTCACACTCATTTCCAAGGTCAATAACCGAAGTGTATCCCATAAAATCAGCCTCATTTTCGCAACACTGATATTAGATGGCAATATTAATATTTTGACCAGGGTTGCTCTAAATCCATGAATGAATAGTGGCACCTTCCAGCATTGTATGCATCAGATGGATTGGCAGATGAACAGACAACCGTACGGAAATCCATCCGACTATCGCTATATCTCAGAGCTAAAATATGAGCTAAAACGGCTATCTGTCTGTGGCAATACAGGATTTAAATTCCTGAAGAATTTATCACCACAGATGTTCGCTGACTATTAAAGGGATGCTAATCTCATCTCAAATGTTGTATTGTACTGATAGATTATGGTTTATAGATTCCAGTTCATTCATATCCTGTCACATTCCCTTATCTGTATCACATTTAACTAATTTGAAATATCGAGTAAATGTTGAACAATGGTAGCCACCATTGTGTCAAGTGATAGTGTGTGGTGTCATGTAAGTGCCAATGCATTACATTCTTTATTATGTAATACTCATCGTGTGGACTATTTTAAAACCAATTTGACTGGAAGTTGTTGCTGCCTTAGTCAACAGCTTACCAGCATGGTTAATTTTATACCGCACTGACAACCTCTAGATGACACCTTTATGACTGGGAGCATATATCTTGGCAGGCACGCTAGGTTTATTCTGATTGGTTGAAAGGTAAATCATGACAGCCCTCATAAGCTGTAGAAATGTATCAACATTTAGCCACTAATGTCTAAACATCTTTCTTTGACGGGGATGATAATAAGCTTAAAATCCCATCCATAGTTTACGAGTGGCCTACTAGATCATCTGTATAGATATTATGAGATGCCGTTAGTTATCTTTTAAATCACTGGTGTGCCTTTAGTTCAGGCAGTTCAATACTCATGTCATATGGATGAATCCACTGTTAGTTATTCCCCACCCAATCCTATACAAGTAATCTAGTTTGAAAATATTCAACCGAATGTTTGTTATATAGAAAAAGACCTGCAATTCGTACAACTGACGGACTATTCAATGTTCAACGGTCATACGTAGGGTATTCAGTACACATTTTTGGTTATGACGTAAGTCTACATCTGCATGAGACGTAATTTACCACGACGTCATGCTTTTCATCGACAGATCATATCCACCTATTATATCATGTTCGAGACGATCACACGCAGGTGGTAATATTCTTGAATATTTTGACGCTTAATGGCAGGAAGTAGCTCTTCTCAGCCTAACAGTCTTTCGTCAAACTATTTGAGCAAGTATTACATTTCATACACGTATTCGTATTTCCTCATTCGGCCAGGTCCTACACATGCCTTCTCCACTTCTCCTGGAACCTTATGTGTTCTGTTCTAAGGACGGAGATACTGGGAACTATGTCCCGCGTTCTTGACTGTAAGCACCATATCGGCTACTGGCTCTGCAGTGAATCATAGACCATCGTTATTTAGGCACAGTTAAACCCATATGGGTTAATTTCAGGAAGCCAAAAGTTCTTCAAGAAATGTCAAATTTCAAACTGTTTCAATATATAATTATATGATTTACAAAATTAATTGAACTTTTTTTGAAAAGATGTTTTGATAACTCGTTATGCTTAAATACCCAGTAGCTGGTACATCTCAAAACTTAATATCCGGAAGTGAGTGAATAAAACGGATCTAGTGTGGCAATATTTGCACTTAAACAGCGTTTCTTTATAAATGCAACCACCCAGTCGTAAAAAATTACAATTAGTGAATAATATATCCACTCTTTAGCTTTAAAAGTGTATTGTATGAAGTCAAAAGAAAACTCCAATGTGGTGGCCCTGACGCATGTGATGATCATTTCGAAATGATATTGTCTTAAACTGAAATGACATAAAAATAAGTCCACCTCCCACCCCCAACCCACCACTCCACCTCCCCACCCAGATATTATGCAAAGGAAGTTTTATGATAACAAACATTACTTAAGTAGGATACAGAATATCATAAGGCATCTCGGATACAACTACGTATGACAATTTTCATGATTTAAGAATAATGGATGTGATAGCCTTGACTTTGATTGTCTTGACAGTAATAGGCTACGTCTTTATCGATGCTGTCACATTTGTTTTTCTCAGTGGATGCAATGATACTATGCTTAGCAAAATACTTACATTTAAAATATTAAAATTTGTTATAGAAATGGATAGATCCAATCATCCACGTGAGTATATGATGTCATAATCAATTAAGTCACCTTGATTTCACTATCATAATTGAGAGACAAGACTCTGTCAGGGACATGGAATAGTCGGTCACGTGTACGAGTTGTATGTCTTCAGTATTAAATACGCAGTCATTCTGTTGAATATTTTGAAACTAATTTGATCGGGCGCGGTTGATAAAATTAATTTCAAAATATTCAGCATGTTAGCTATATAGTTGCCATGAAAGTGGGATAATGGGAAGTCATGATTCAAAGTGTATAAATAGATCCCAACACGCGCATACCATGTGCGGAGCGTAGCTAGAGATGGGCGGGCATAGCTAGAGATGGGCGGGGCATAGCTAGAGATGGGCAGGGCATAGCTAAAAGTGGATTCATCTAATAGCTTTGAAGACCGCGTTGTTAAAATAACGTGCAACAAGATTAGTGGACACATAATCATAATCCATTACCCAATCAGCCGAAGAACACTTTATAACACTGTATACATCACATACACTACTTGGGAAAATCAAAGATAATTTATAAATAGACATATGTGGATATGAAATGTAGATTTGTGAAAACATTTCTTTTATGACTTCCTCTGTCATATATAATATCTTATCAATGATGTATCAAAATGCCTTTTCCAGTTTCGGGCAATGATGTCCCAAGTAGTCTAGTCATTGGTACAAATATAATTCCGATCTCCAACACGGTTAAAGACCTCGGCGTGATACTGGATAGCGAGTTGTGCATGGATAAACATATAAACTATCTGCGCAGAGTGTGCTTTTTGCAGCTGCGGAACATTGCACACATCAGGAATTATCTTACCACAGAGGCTACCACAAAATTAGTGATCATGACGGTAATGTCTAGGTTGGACTACTGCAATAGTCTCTGTATTGGTATGGCAAAAGAAAACATCCACAAGCTCCAAACTATTCAGAATACAGCAGCACGAATAATCTCACGCCAGGCAAAAGATGCACACATCACTCCGATTCTCCATAAGCTTCACTGGTTGCCAATTGCTCAACGTATCCAATTTAAAATCCTCTGTCTAGCTTACCAGTGTGTCTCAGGAACTGCACCTACATACCTTTCTGCATTAGTCGAGCCATACCAACCAACCCGGTCACTTAGATCCCTAAACAAGCAAATGCTCAAAATCCCAAAATACAAAATGAATTCATACGGCTTTAGAACATTTTCTTTCTCGGCCGCCACTGAATGGAACAACCTCCCTATTCATCTAAAATTGTCAAAAAATCTTACAACATTCAAATCAAATCTTAAAACTCATCTCTTTAAACAAGCGTACCAGAATTTAAATTAATGTTTATATTATCATTTCATTGTCTTGCGCTACGAGCATGCTTGCGTGGAGTTTGGCGCGTTATAAATTCACTTATTATTATTATTATTATTATTATGCATATGTCTGTGCACCTATGACAATATGAGTTCGGATAAGACCATTTGTTTTATGGGATTGTTATATCATCGCATTTTGCAGTTTTCGTTTTAAACTCGTTAAAGGGATTCTGAAACTGAACCTGGAAAACAGATTCTAGCACCCATGGGGTTGATAGAGAAAAAGGACAGGTAAAATCTATATCTGAAATAGGTAAAAAACTATCATTAGTATTAATGAATGAGGAATGTAAATGCATTCAGCAACTACAACTCTTGCTGTTGCGTTGGGGTAAGGGGTGGGGGCGCCGTTGTTTCAATATTAAATTTCTCGTAATATTTCGGGTGAAAGGTATAAGCCAAAATGAAATTTTCAAAGGCAAAATATTTGTGATTGACAAAGGTAAAACAGGAAATGTTGGCGAATGATTGAACTGTGTTCAAACGGCGTTACGCTGTTATCCAATGGCAATTACCTCATGCGTCGATGCGCTCATGGTCACGAATGGATCATGTCGCGTGAGACGGCTATGATTGTGTCATTAGTCGAGACATGGGAGTTTTTGATGAATGTTCATCCCAAACGTAATCAAAGACAGCAATTTAATCTAAATTCAATTTATTCTCCTTGTTAAATCTGACCTCTTACACACGTAGGTCTAATGGACCCGGAAGCTTTGTCTTGTAAATTTACATGACAATTGTGTGTTTCTAACGTGTCTAATCATTTGTTGGTAACCAAATCCTGTTCATGTTGTTGTTGTTATTCACTCCGCCGCAGACCGGTGTGCGTATTGCGGTTGGTGTTGTCTCTCTGCCTGCCTGTCTGCCTGCCTGTATGTCCGATGGCTATCTATGGAGTCCTATGAGGTAGACGCACCAAATTTGACACAACGTTTTGCAACCACTGTAATTTGAAGACTCATATGTTTTACACTTTAGCCATAATATTCTAAAATGTTAAAACATTCAAAGCCTCGTAATCGAAACTGCAACAAGAGCGCCAGTATGAAGGATTTATGTATAATCAACATTGAGAAAAATAGTAATAATGATCTAGAATGGATTATCGTAAGCGAAGCTTCAGACGTATCTGCTACCACCGGATACAACTCTGCTATAGCTTTTCCTCAGGATTTGCCATCCATTGGGCCACTACCTCTACACTTCTGACCGTATTGACACGAAAAAAGCAAAAAAAATGTAGCGGTATTCGGCGATAACCACCTCAAGACTGTCATTTCAGACTCTCATCCACATTTTAATGACCAGTTTGTTCTTAGGTAAAGAGGTTTGAGTTCCAGCTCGGATGGCGGAGCTTCACGCGCTAGTTGGAAGGATGGACTGACGAACAGACAGTTGGATGAATGAATGGATGAATAGTGATTATTCAATCACTGGTCAAACTTGTACACAGACACTGGTGACTGCTTGGACTGATGCTTCATGTACAGTCTTTGTTTGACTAATAAATGGCCGAACAATAAAGGACTTCTTAATAAGTTATACGAACCTTTACTTTGAAATCATCACTCGGTTTCAATGATAATGCCAGTTAGTATAATCGAATGATTAACAACAGTATGTCTTTTAAAAAAGCACTCAAATTCAATTAGTAAAATCCTATAGGCGAACCAATAAACGTCTGCTCTACTTTGTTTCCAGATAAATTTAGCAGAATTTCCGCGCAGACGTAGCTATCTCAGTCTCTTTGGAAACTGACCATATTTATATACAACCTTTGCTGACATGTTAACATATAAACATAGCAGCTTTACTGAGTTGTAAACAGCAATTCTACCATCTTTGTTTAAATGATTTCCTCGTTACCTTACAATACAGGAGAAATTAATAAAGTATTATTTTGCTTGCTGACACATACCATGCAAGTATAAACACACATACTCATACAAAACACATTCAATTAAACACATTACTATATACACACATACACACACGCACGCACGCACGCACGCACGCACGCACGCACGCACGTACGTACGCACGCACGCACACAACCACGCACGCACGCACGCACGTACGCACGTACGCACGCACGCACGCACGCACGCACGCACGCACGCACGCACACATTCTCTCTCAAAACTACTTCAATAAATTGGCAAGCAACTGAATTCATAATTCCTAGCATTATTCAACTGTCAAATATTGAACAGTATACTGTGATTGCGGGAATACCACTGAGTATGCTTGATCTTGATAAATAGCTACACTTGGATATGTTCGGCTAAACTGCACACTGGTACTGGTCAGGTGGCTAATTAGTACATTCTGCTATTGCTAGACAATGAACATGTAAACAATCCCTCTTTGCACTCTGCCATATATGCAATATGAGTTATTGGTGACTCAGTAAAGAATTCTGGACTTGATGAAGCGTGGGAAGGATTATGTATTTACAGACAGACGACTGCAAAGTAAATGTTGAGCTGTGCGCATTACAAACGAGCTGTAAATGTGCACATTACTCTATACTTGGTATTCGTTGAGATCATCTTTGAAGAATTCTTGATAACACACCCAAGCCTTAGAGAACCATGTGTTAATGCATTTGCAGCATGTGAAAACGTGTAGAAACAACAACACAATGAAATGCCTTGTACAGAATTGAATGCGCGGCGCATGGAAATCTAAAGTACCATTGAAGAGAACAAAATTGCAGAAAACATTATTACTGTTAGGACATCGGATAATGCTAAATTTAAAGCAATGCGCAATTATATAATACATATTGACACGCTGCTGAAATGTATTAAAGTATCTCGATTGAAAGACTGGTACCTACATGTTAAAGCAGCTTAAGCATTCACAGAGATATTCTTTACTATGGATAGGACCAAGTATAAAATACTGCGGCTTAGATATTTGGCTGACATGAAATCCCTGGAGAAAATCGATCCTGAATTATGAGCTGCGTTTGTGTCAGATGATCTCTCTGTTACAGTAAGTAATATCGTATGTGTGTTAATTGTCCAGACCATGTATATGAAGTGCAAGGCAAAGCCAGGAAAGAAACAAGATGACTGATTGGCATATCTTCCAATTCTAATGTGAGACAGAGACTCTTTCTCGCTGGACCACAATTAGCGCGGTTAAGCCAAAGGCATAAGTCTCAATTTCTTGGAGATTGTACAAGTCATCAACCTCACTGGCTACTAAAGGCAGCTATTGTATGCGATCATCACATGGTAGAAAAACTAAAACTTTATTTTGTTTGAATGCAATAACTAATTTATAGTTAACCCGCATGTTTTCTTTGTTATAAAACGTGGTCCTTGAATGGGCCTTTCCGGTTTTAGCTATGCCCCACCCACCTCTAGCTAAGCTCCACCCACACCTCGCTCGTGTTGGGATCGATCGATCTCTGAAGACCCTGACTATCAATTTCCAAAAAATCTTAACAGGTAAGCTGTTGAATATTTTGAAACTAATTTGACTGGGTGCTGTTGCTGCCTAAGTCAGCAACAGCACCCAGTCAAATTAGTTTCAAAATATTCAACAGCATGTTTATTAAATAGCAAAGAATTACAAAGACATGCAATTCATACGTGTCAGACCATTTGAGATTTGGTGACGGTCTATATGGAACCCTTTGTGACGTAATGATTATGACGTCATCATACATGCACTGCGCTGATTATGACGTCATACGAGGTCAGATGATGGATGGATACTCTGGAAAGGTGAATTGGTCTTTAAAGCGGGGTAGCCGTATAGGCCTATTCTTTCGCTAATGTCTAAAAGGGGATGGAGGCTATGTTTCTCTCTGAAATCTCTGCTATTTTACCATTAATTTGGATTAATAGCTTAAAATGTAACTTATTAATCTAATGACATTAAACAATAAAACGTCACATTTTGTGCTACCTATCCATTTTGTTACATGATTAATGTGAAATACCAAAGCAATATGAGGAGACTGGCGTATTTATAACACACTGACAATGCTTTTTGAGAAGTGTTATTTTGATATGCAGCATGACATATACCCAGCTAATATAATAAAGATGATCACATGTTGATGATTTACATGATTTTCCATTACTTTGACTGATGAAATCTTCGCGATTTAACGAAAAATAACATATTCGTTGGGTTTCTGACCATGCACTTCTTTAAGCTTTAATTCGATATGCAGCAGACCATAGTTTTCTTGGTAAATAACGCGCCCAAGAGAAGAAACCTGATATTATGTGAACACCTCTATTGACCTCTGCATGACCTTGAACGTTATAAGAAAAAAGTAAAGCAACCATTTTTACATTTGTCATAACCAATACATTGAAAAAATGTGTGTCATAAGGTTTCCAGTAAATTTTGGACACAGTGAGGCTGACTAGAACGTGTATGCTTGATTTGAGTTTGAGGATGAACTATTAGGTCAGGCTTGTCACTAAACACATTGTTAAGACAGAGCAGAAATGCATGAGTCAGCATCTCCTTTGAGTGCGTTCTAGTCTTTGCTTTTTCACTCCCTTGCTGGACTCGCACTTACAGACCAGAAATGACAAATCTTTTTAAAAAGTCTCATCGGTCTTCCCTTCATGATGGATGTTCCATGCACCAGGGCACACATGGAGGAATCCAGTTTTAGCTAAGTTCTACCCACGCTTTGATCATGTTGGGCTCGATCGATCCCAACACTCCCTGAATCTCAATTCCCAGAAAACTATGCAGGTAAGCTGTTGAATATTTTGAAACTACTTTGACTGGGTGATGTGCCTATGGCAGCAATAGGGCTCAGTCAAATTAGTTTCAACACATTCAACAGCATGTTTAATAAATAGTAAAGACATAACATTGGTACAACGCTTTGTCCGTCATCAATTAAGGGATCGTGATGGACTTAGTTAAATTATTCATGATTATGACGTCACCATGTACGTTACGTAGTTGATTATGACATTGTATGATTGATGGATAAACTCGATTACTCCATTATAGACCATGCGCCCAAGCAAGTTAATCAACCCAACAGCTGTGGAAGGTTTGGTGTACGAGATAAGTCCGCTCTGTGACACTATGTATAAATCTGAATTGCTGCCGTGTCACAACACGTGCATTTTGACAGAAAGGGGCGCGAACCAAGGGTTCATATCTATATTTATTCAACCTATCTGCTGCAAGGTTAAGAATTGTGCCATGGGTTTCACTAAGGGTCACCATATGCAAGAATGCTTATGACAGCAATTTCACGCTGAACATCTCGGAGGACAGTACACTTCCGGTGGTCACCACTATGTATTTAATTAACCCAAGTCATACAAGGTTAAAATTACTTTCTATCTAGAGCTTAGGCATAGTAGAATCGTAAAACATCGATGACAGCAAAATTAACCTGTGCTTTCTTGGTGACAGCAGCCATCCTTTAAGAATGGTGTCGAAATATTCCAAATGGTCATTTATTCAACCCAAGTACTGCAAGCGTCAACTCATTCTAATTGACAGTCCATACATATATGAGTGTCAAAACATCAATAACAGTAAAATAGACCCATGCTTTCCCCATGACAGCAACTCCTTTTGGAAGGGTAGCTAAATGTTGTTACAGATGATTTATTCAACCCCAATCCACGGCCGGCAAGCTTCAATTTCAGTATTCCAACACCCATATTTGAAAGATTGAAAATTTATTAAAATTAAGTGAACAGGTTGAAATTTGAAAGGAATGTAATACATGGTTTGATAAAGCAAAAATCATCACTGTCATCTGGCCACTTAACTGCCACTGAACATGCCCGTCAATCGCCCATCAATTCATAGGGGCTCCAGTGTGACGTCATAAAAATGAAGGGATCCATTTCTAGGTGTTCCCAGCATGTTGAAAGCAATTTGGAAACATTGAAAGCTGAATTCCCAGAATTTAAACTTCAAGGTGACTATATATACAGCTACATTGTTGAATATTGTGTAAATAATTTGACTGTGAGCTATTTGTACCTAAGGCAGCATCGTACCTCAGTTAAATTAGGTTCAGAAATTTAACATACTCGTGATTCAATCATAAATCCAGCAAAGACATATAATTTCTACACTTTAGAGATGGTCATTTCGATTTTTGTGATGTAGTTACGTCAGTTTGATTTGTGTGGTAGTGACGTAATTGATTATGACATAATATATTTTAATGAGAGATCAGATCCTTTCAGTAATAGATCTATGTCAACAAGGCTGATTATTAAATAATAAATTATATGACGCCTCTTAACAGTTCTTAGCAACGTCATTATCAAAACAGTGTGTGAGATTTGTCTCACTATCGAAGAATTGTATCTAGTCAAGCGAGAAATCTGTTGGATAATTGGAAAATCATTTGACTGGAAACCCTTGATGCCTCATGTGGAAACAGCTTCCAGGCAAATTAATTTCATAGTATTCAACAGACAATTCTAATTAATCAATTGTGGTGCAAAAGTTGGGTATCAATTTTTTAAACCTACACACAGGCCTACATGTAGTAACAATATCCCAATTGACGGATTTAAATCGATCTAATGGATTTAATCATCAAAATAGTCAGAAATGACCAGGAGCATCGTCATTATCATCATCACCATGGCTGTCACCTGACCACGCAACTACCTCCAACTCCCACCTCTCCATCAATATCTTCTTCTTCGTCACTATCCTTATCATCCTCATCTACATTATCAATGGGGATTCACATGGATTCAATGTCGTTGGAGTTACCTTGCCAGCCATAATCCACATCACGGATATGTAATTAGCACGCTTTACGCGGTACTTGAGAGTTCTTGAACATGGTGGCAGGGTGGCACAGTTGACCTTCTCAATTTGGAAGAATTGATCGACTTTCCCGCTCCAGTCATTTTCATGAATGATTCAAAGCAGGCATCATCAATTCTTGTTCTTTTGGATGCATACATATTGCAGATCAGCATTTCAATTTTTTTTCATCAGCGTCTTTGGTATTCAGCGACCTAGGTGCTTCAATAGCTACCTGCCCAAATAACAACACCTCAAATGTCTTCAACTTCACTTTTCAGTAGAAACTTGATGTAAAATCGCAACCAGTGAGTGCATGAAATGCGATCAAGGCATCGCTCAATCCAAGATGATGTGTCTCTAATTGTTTTGCCAGTAAACTGATATCCAAATAACGCCGATTATTTGCTGTTCGGATGCCCATTACCAGCTGTAGATTGGGCTGTCGGCTGGCAAGGACAACTAGCACAACGTTTACATCCGTGTCCGATGCTCGGACGATTATCTTTCCTCCTGCGTGGATTTGTTCAACATGAAAAGCGATCATAGTATTTGCCTCTTCGTAATTTCCTTGAAAGTTGTCAGGTCGCATGACTATTATCTGTTCATTGCCATCTGTGGTTAGTTTTTTGCAATCACAACCATGTGAAATAACAATAGTTTGTTGCCAATCATAATTGTATATTGATCATGACAAAACTCTGACATTAGAAAGTGTGAAAATGCTTCCTTGAACATAGGAAACCTCAGTAAATCAGTGCATTCATTTTCTGCTCCTAACCGGGTCCATTGATTATGAATCTTTCACTATCCTTTGCACCACGTTTCGCCCTCTGGGCATCTTTAATTGATGGAGTGCAATATCTATAGAGTACTAAATGAATCTCTTTACCAGGTGACATCACCACGCATGTCATGAAATCCTGTGAGATTGCACCGTATTTTGACATTTTGTGTCGGGATGAGATTTCGTGGGCAAGAAGACCCCCATCAAATATACGTGCAGCCACAATGTTAATAGCCGTCTCGTCTAAATTTACATCATACCTTTCTTCCAGCAAATTTGTGAAACTAACCTTGTTTTTTTTGTGCATGGTACCATCAGAGTGGGCGATAAAAAGTGTAATTTCTGTTATGGGAAAAGTGAGTACCATTTTCAGATCCAACATATCACCGGTCCTGGCAGCAATTTTCAGCAAATGTCCAAAAGCAGCTCTTACGTCTTAGGCCGCAACCAGTTCCATAGTTTGTCGCATCACTTTCCGTTTCATGTTTTCACCACAAAATTCTTAGCTTTGAGACGTTCAATTCACTTCAGAAATCGGTGCGAATCCGCCACATATTACTGAGTGAATGAGAGTCTCTTTTTATGTCTGCGATCTAGTATAGAAGCGAGGAACTCAACTGTTTCCGCTTTTGCAATCCTACCAGTACCAATATTCACCCACTTAGAACTGAACGGATTTAATGTTTCTTCCAAAAACTTTACGATCGTGGTTATATCCTTATTATCCTGGTCAACATGTGTCTTGTACAGCTGATTGACTGGTGTTATCCCACGATCGACGTTGTATAACTGGTTCAGTTCTGTGACTGCCATGTTTCTTTGAATCAGGCTGATACACCATCGGCGAAATGCTGTTTCGTTATTGCTGAACGCAACAATGCCTGTGGAGGATGAGGCTGCATCACAATTCACTGTCTCTTCCAAAACCTTATCAATTGTACTTCTTGAATATGTCCGCTGTGTTCGGCGAATCGATCCAGTTAAAGAGGGCAGACCGAGTCCAAGAACAGTGTTCTTCCATGGCTTCACGGAACCACATGTGCAGTTCAAAATAGCATCCGATGACATAGAATTTATTTTTCGATCAACACATTCTGAAGGCTGGAAATTGGACGATATCAATTGGCATCAAGTGGCATTTCTGGTGAAGCATTTTTTAGAATACGTGTATACCGATGTCGGTGTTGGTATTTCTGTTTTTGACAACGCACTTATCTCTGAGCGAATAGACATAGCTATCCTGCGGGTATCCTCAAATCGTGAGCCACTCTCATTCAATGCAAGTTTTGCTACTTCAAGTGTCATGGCTTTAGGGTATACGAAGCATCCTCCTTTTTAGACTCTGTCTATATTAACATCAATCATTGTACAGATCGTTTTAGTCAGATGCTGCATGGAGTATGATTCAAGCTCTTCAGCAGATCCACCCACGCTAAGAAACTCTTATTTATATAAACTGGAAATGTTGCTTATCTTCATTGGTTCATCCAATTGATTTATGAACACACTTAAATTAATGAATGCGTCATCATGATATGTTCGTGCCGACTTATTTTGGCTAACAACTTTGGATGCACCGTGCAGAAATTCCGATTTACATGATTTGTTATATTTAGCCTCCTGCACAATGATGTCCTCACCAACCGCTATAAGTCGCCAACGGGGAATCGCAATTTTTGGAAGCGTTTATGATGGCTCCGGCACTTTCTTGAATATCTATACTGTGAAGTGGTTCATACTGTCCTACATCATTTGTCATTCTTTTCCACTTATATGGACAGAAAAGACACGTGTTTCCGAAAACACCAGTCTTTGAAGTTGATGGTAGATTATAACTCGACCGCAATGATTTTGATGGAGTGATACCTTCTGTGGAACTTGAGTGATCTGTCTCTGGTCGTCTCTTCACTGCTGCAGGGTTTTCAAAAACATGGTATGTTAAAACAGCCCTTCTTGCCAAGTGCTGGGCATTTCACAGACCCTCTTAGTTGTATCGGTGAATGTACCAGTTTTTGGTGTCTTTCTCCGCGCATATAAGCTCAAGATAGTTTTCCACTTCCTTGATCACATATCACACAAACTGATGTCATCTTGATCACAAGAGCTTGATCAAGTCAAATTGACAAATAAATTTACTCAATATTTCCCTATATCCACAATCTTCTCCGTTTCCTTGAATAATAATGGGCTTCGGGAGTTATTGAGAATATGTATTAAATATGCATTAAATACTTGTTCAAAAGGCAAATATTATTCTATTATCATATTATTTATTATATTAATTAACGCATTTCTTTTTCAGTGAAACACGCTTTTACGAAAAACCTTCAATATGTATTCATATACAGTACATAGACACCCGCACGGGTTTCTATTACCAATTCTCGTGGCGGAGAAGACAGTGGATATCGCTATTCCAATCACAACGTTATTTTATAGTATAGTTACTCATTTATTTCAAATTATTTGAGTCTCCTAATTCAGAGTACTGTCCTCGATAGGGAAATTTCATAGGATGTGAGCACACCTACCAAATATTAAATTCCTGGAAAACGAATTATTGCGGTTACATATTAGTTGAATATAATAGGTAGTTTCCGGAATAGGTAGTTTCAGGTGGGGGTGGGGGGTGGGGGGTGGGGGGTGGGTGGGTGTACCTCGGACATGCAGATAGCTTACATTTACAGGCATGCAGGCCTAGACTGCATATATCCCCACCCAGCCCAAGTTATTCCACTGTTTCATCGGGTGTTGTTTTTGTGGCTTGACCTAATTTTCGCATAGAAACAAAGCTGTACAGCTGCGTGAATTATTAGCCTAGACACGATTCGCCGCCATCTGCCAGTGGAGCGCTTTGATACGTGTACCTGTTGAGTGTTATAACTTGTGTGGGAGGTTTCCCGTCCACCACCCTACCCACACCCACAACGACACACACGCAAGCACGGACACACATACGCACATACTCTGTGGGTTTGGTTTGGTGTTTGTGGGTGGGGTAGGGTGGGGTGTACGAAAGGGGGTTCAGAATTCCGGGAATGCATTCATGTTATGGATGGAGTGGAGAAGGCGACCCTGGATATGAACGTGTTAATCAATTTAGGTATTTCAGTTATACCTTTCTCATGGTGGATGTCCAGGCCAATTAAGAAAGAGTGTCATACTGATCTTAATAATTACATTAGAATTTCTGATGGGTAAATTTGTAAATAAAAATGAATAAATTTGATCCATATTTTGACGTCACTGTTTGAAGATGGATTGCCATTTGCCATACAGTGTAATTAATAATGTGGGAGTGGCGAGTCAATATTTCTCTCTGAGTCGTTTCATCAGAAAACATCATGAATACTGTAGCTATAGAGGGAGCCACTTCTATGTCCTGCTCATGTCTCGCTAGGGTTCCACTTTGTCCGCGAGTTTGATTGATTTCAATGCTTTGGGCAATGAATTATCAGAATCTGCATTTCAAGGTAAGATACACAGGTTGGCTGTTGAATAATTTGAAACTAATTTGACTGCTAGATGATGTTGCTACAGATGACACCAACAGTTTCCAGTCAAAATTGCTCAAAATATTCAACAAAGACATACAATTCACACGCTTATTACTTCTTTCGTGTCGAACCTACATTATCTGATTATGACGTCAGCTACTATATGACACGTGTTGACTATAACGGCTGAAATAGGTCAGAACCTTTCACTGAACGGCCATCATATGCTAAATGGTGATGTGGGATGTTGAGCTCACGTTCTACGTGGATTGCAAGCAGCCCTTACTGAAGTACTTATCACTATGCGGTCTTAGTCCCTGAACAATCACATTATTAGCAATTATTTCGCCTCAGAGGACGTAATCCATTCATTTGCTGGACATTAATTATACGTCAGCCACTCCAGGCAAATGCGTGTTTTATTTACATACACATTTCAAACTAGTCTTCTCTGGGCAGCCGTTATCCAGAAAACATGGTTACGTCGGGCCACAGTTGTTAATTTATTGGCATCGTTGTCTAGCAAACATTATACCAAAGTTGGCAAAACAGTAGTACATTTACAATTGGAAAATAGTTGTTGGTTCACAGTCCTTACAAAAACGTAAACCAACACCGATCTAAAACATTGCATATGTTGATCATATAATGTTTGATGAACGTTGGCAGAAAATTGGCAACATTACATTAGGGTTGCATTTTCCCACCAACACAGGCTCAACCTCTTATAACCAACGGGCATATATACCTTTGAACATATTACACAGGGTTGGACCAACTTTGGCACTATAAAGCCACAATAAACCTTTCCAGTTTTAGCTATGCCCCGCCCATCTGTAGCTAAGCTCCCCGTCAACACCTCGCTCCTGTTGGGATCGATCGATCCCTGAACACCCTGACTATCAATTACCAGAAAACTATACAGGTAAGTTGTTAAACATTTTGAAACTAATTTGACCGGATGCTGTTGCTGCCTCTGGCAGCAATAGCGCCTAAACAAATTAGTCTAAACATATTCAACAAAATGTTTATTAAATGGTAAAGAAATTCGTACAACGTGTCGGACTATTAAGCGTTAAAGACGGACTATTTCTCGCCGCTCGCTATGTTAAATATTCACTTCGTCAATGGAGGCACAGCAACAACACGATAGTGCATTTAATAGTCTATGTTAAATCGTTATTTATACCGTTTGAAATAAGGTTATTGGTCTTAAAGTTCAGTAAACAGCCATATATCTAATATCAGCTCTGCGCTCTAAATGTATTCCTTTCTCAAATTACCTCTATGGTGTAAGATCATTTGACGATGTTTACGGAAGAAAAACATCGTAAGAAATTGACAATTTACTATGAATAATGGCAATCATCTAATGTTCTTGTGACCATCATATGCTTGACAAACATTTGGTTTGACATGGTACCTGGCACACAGGTTTTTATATATTTAATTAAATCCGGACTTTACTTTTCAAATGTGCTAAATATATTTCAGCGATGCTATGATAACGAATCTCCTTTATAGATAACTTTTAAATTTTAGCATTTTGGGTGCACGTGTTGACCCAACATGGTGGCACAACGATAGTCAATTGGACAGATTAATTTTAAGCCAATCTATACAGCCACTATTGGTCCAACTTAGGTAGCTAATATTGTGCCATTATTACGATGGGGCCAACATTGGGTGGATGCATTTGATCCACCTACTTTGGTCACCATTAGACCAATATCAAACCGGCATACTAATGTTGGACCATGCTAAACAGCCAATGTTGGTCAAATATTACAACATACGATGGATCAGCATTGAGTGAACGTAGTATTTTCTGGCTAAGTGTAATATTGATCTTCCTGTTTCAGAGAGAATGCTCCATATCACAGCATAGAAGCATTATAATATTTCTTAATGTATTTAGAGAAAATTGTGCTAGAAAACGATAGGGAATTTTACAATATACCCTATCCATCCATCGGTCTGTCTGTTCATCTCCCTCCTCCCTCTCTACATCTCTCCCTCCCTCCCACCCACCCACCCAAGCACAAACCCACCGACCCACCCACCCACCCACGCACCCACCGCCTCACTCACCCCTCACTCACCCCTGCACTCACCCTCACTCCCTCCCTCCATTAGCCCTTTTCTGAATTCATCTACCAGTGTAACCGTAAGCTTTCCTACTGCATGGTCTTAGAGTGGGTCTTTCTGACTAAGTCAGTCATCGTTGGAATTTTCTGGCATCTTCGTTAGGTGATTTTATTGTAGTAATTATACAGTGTGATTGGGCACAAGTTCTAGAAACTTATCTTGGTACTCTCCCTACATAATCAACAAGACGGAAAATGCTTAACCATAAATGTATATAAAATAAAGAGATAGAGCCAGAGAGGTGATTAGATAGAAAAATGGAGTAAATGTGGGAGGAGGGAGAACGGGGGGGGGGGGGGTGGTGGGGTGAGGGGGAGGTAGGGAGGGAGGGACAGATGGGTGACGGGGGATGGATGGAGGGAGGGAGGTAGGGATGGAGGAATGGAGAGAGCGAGCGAGGGAGGGAGGGAGGGAGGGAGGGAGGGAGAGAGATAGAGAGAGAGAGAGAGAGAGAGAGAGAGAGAGAGAGAGAGAGAGAAAGAGAGAGAGAGAGAGAGAGAGGGTGGGAGGAGGGAGGGAGGGAGGGAGGGAGAGCGACACGGGGGCCGTTGGAAAGATGTTTTATTGTCTACCAATGACAATAAAATTATTATTCAATAGCACAAACATAGTAAAGGCAAGGTTGACAATAATATCTAGTATATTGATAATCTCATCAATAACAAGAACATAATAAAACAATGATGACAGTAATAACTAGTTTTTAGCACTTCTTCCGATATTGGAGGAGTCTTAAAATATGCTTGTCAAAATCTGCCCGTCAGGCTTATCTCGGTTGACGTACCCTTGTATGGATTCCACCAAAACATGTCTTTCAGTTGCCCATCTTGGACAAACCGAGAAGAAGTGATTATCTGTTTCAGATAAATGGCGTTGAACACATTTTGGTTGGTCCATTATATTATATCAGTGTAAATCGGCATTTAATTGGCTGAATTTGGTTCTTATCGTACACGAAATAATGTTTTCCTTTCTTTTACCAAGCGAATAGTAAACTGGAATTTTCTGCCAAGATTTCTGATAAAAGTCTATAAGTTTTTTCTTTAAGGTAGACAGTAGATATTTTAACTGTTATTAAGTTAATAGACCGTTCTATATTTAGTTATGCCCGGCCCATCTCTAGTTAAGCTCCACCCACTCCTCTCTCGTGTTGGGATCGATCGATCTCTGAACTCTCTGACTATCAATTTCCAAAAAGCTATACAGGTAAACTATTGGATATCTTGGAAACAATTTGACACGGCGCTGTTGCTGCCTATGTTTATTGAATAGTAGAGACATAAAATTCGTACAACGTGTCGGACTATCAAGAGTTAAAGACGGGCCAAATAGAATCCTTTATGACGTAATGATTATGACGTCATCCTACACGCCGCTTAGCTGATTGGTAGATGGATATTCTGGAAAGGTGAATTAGATGTTTTCTTTTGATTGATCTATTCCGGCGTTCACAACTGAATACAGTTCTTCAGATGGTATTCTGCTTAGCCGTTTAACATTTATGTTTCGACTTCTATAAGTATCTATTGGCAGACATCTGCTTTATGTCTAGGGCCGATATTAAAGTTCACATTTCGCCACATAATAATAGGCGATTTTAACATTTGGTTTCAAGTTACTATACCAGCAAAATGGCAATCATTAATGGATACATTTCATCTACAGCAACTAATTAACACGCCCACTAGAATCACAGAAACGGCAGCCACGATAATAGATCATGTTTATGTCACCGACAAAAGTAAAATCACTTCAGTAAGCGTAGGCGAGTTAGCCCTACCAAACCACCTTCCTGTATTTGCTGTGCGGAAAAGCGTCACTCACAAAACTCACACTCACCATACTATAAAATACAGATGCAAGAAAAACTTTGATAATATTAAATTCCTTCAAAATTTATCACAATATAATTGGGAACTGATTAATTTAATAAGTGACCGAAATGAAGCTCTTAAAATATGGCATGAAACGTTCCTCACTATTCTCAATAACCACGCCCCTATCATCGAGCGCAGAGTAAAAAAGTATTGTCAACCTGGATGAATTAACGAGGGTATTTTAAAAGCCATGAAAGATATGGTCAAATACAAAGAGTTTAAAAATAAAGTAATGTCCCTAATAGAAAGCGCTAAGCGAAACTATTTCGATAAACAGCTTGCTGTAAGGAAAAATACTCCTTCTAATATATGGACCATTATGAGAAACATAAACCCAAAATCTAGTAAAATGCCATTAGTGTTATATGATTCCGAAGGTAATGCCATTAGAGACATAGCGCAACATTGCGAGATGTTCAATAAATATTTTAGTACAGTCGCTGCAGATCTCGCAAAATTAATAAACGGCCCATACCACGCGATATCGAATGATCTTAAAATGCATGTTAACAGTAGAGTGCCAAATAAAATCGAGTTTAGAATATCTCTAATAACAGTAGATTACTTACAAATTTAAAAACGAATAAGTCAGCAGGATATGACGAGTTGAACACCCAATTTCTAAAATTATCTTCATCAATTATCGCGCCATCAGTTACAGCCATTATTAATAAAAGTATAGACGCAGGTGTATTTCCAACTATGTGGAAATGCGCTAAAGTAAAACCTTTACACAAGTCAGATAATAAAAGCGAGATCAGTAATTACAGACCAATTTCAATCTACCAATTTTGTCCAAAATCATTGAAGACACGTCCATAATAATTTATATAAATTTCTAAGTGTATATAATTTATTATATGAATCTCAGTCCGGCTTCAGGCCAAAGCATTCTTGCGAAACCGCATTATTAAAATTAATAGAAAAATGGCGATTCGCGGTCGATAATGGCGAGATCGTAGGAGCTAGTGCTGCGCAGTTTGGCTTACAGCCATATCGGTTTCGATATGACTTTTCATATCGGTTTTAACCGAATATCGGTTTTATGGACATGAAACAAAAAATGTAAATGATAAAAAATAGCACGAAAACAACGTATTTTCACGCCCTGATACATTCGTAACGTTTTACGCCTTTAAAGCTTAATACACCTTATAATATCCATCATCGCGGGAGTGAAATTATTAATTAGAGCGCCTAAATATTACGCACAGTTAAATAAACATTGTTTATTTTGTCAAAATTAATCATAAATCAGCAAAACAGATTGCGAAAAGACGTAAATCACGTGATTGTAATTAATTATGATGTAATTATCTCCCTTTCTTCTTTCATTTCCAATTCGTCCCGAGGACAATATCATGCCTTGAAGAAAATATTAACTAATATTGCGAACACGAATTTCATAAGTTAATATGATATTGTGTATAGAAGATAATGTTTTAAAAACGGTTTGAGTAATAATTTTATTAAAAATTATATCCTAATCAGCAAAATGTATTCAGCATTATATTTATTGGCGCGATTTTTATTTACTCAAGCGATTTAGTTTTGGGACGACTTTGCATTATGTTAATTAGCCGGTAACGTAAATAAAATGGATGCCGTTGTTTAGAAATGTTTTCCCCGATACAAATTTCAATGACAAATTCCCGCGTTAGTAGTGTGTTTTATATTGCAAATTTATCTGAGACTATCAGAGAAAAGACGAGTGGATATTTATTTAATTAATTCGCTGCTTGATTTCTCTCGGCGTACAGCGAGTTACACGGAGTTACACAATATGCGCAATTGGGCCACGTTCAATTATTAGTTGACCGGAACGTAGCTTAATGGAAAGTCTGCCCATTATTATTCATTACGCTTTTCATGCTCGTTAGTATCTTTTATTTTTAACAATCCTGATACGAAAAACCGAAAATATGTTCATATTCGGTTTTTCGATATTTATTTTTTATAATCGGTTATGAAACCATCAGTGCCGGATATCGGTTTTAAATACGGTATCGGTATATCGCGCAGCCCAAGTAGGAGCTATTATGATAGATTTCAGGAAAGCTTTTGACATTGTAAATCATGATACTCTGCTACAAAAATTAACCATCTTTAAATTTGATTCACTTACGCTAAATTGGTTCGCATCGTATCTGGAAGACAGACAGCAATACGTGTCTATTTCTGACACGATTTCGGGTCTTTTACCGGTAACAGTAGGCGTCCCTCAGGGTTCTGTGCTAGGACCTCTGCTATTTATCCTTTATGTTAATGACCTACATATGGGCATTAACAGCAATGTAGACTTGTATTGCGATGATACAACTATGCATTGTAACTTTGACAATGTACTAAATACAACTGAACAACTGTCTGGGGAAATGGCGTCTGTCCAAAACTGGTGTGAAAATAATAAAATGATTATAAATTCTGACAAAACCAAATTATTAATGATATCCACTAAACACAAACTTAATCAGATTAATGATGCAGAAATTAAAATACATATATATATATATATATATATATATATATATATATATATATATATATATATATATATATATATATATATATATATATATATATATATATATATATATAACGGAGAATTAGGTATTGCAGACAATGCAAATCTTTTAGGCGCACATATAAACGGGAATTTACCTTGGCAACAACACGTAAACAAAATATGCAGCAAAATAGCCTCCCTTATATACACGCTAAGGAAAAACATACATGAATATCGGGGAACGCAACTTATTTTACAAAGCATACATACTATCACATATAGATTATTGCTGTCTTGTTTATTATGTAGGTACACCGACTTTCTTAAGTAAATTAGAATAATTACAATAGCGTGCTGCAAGAATTATCTTAGACGTCCTATATAGTACTCCATCAAATCAATTATATGTCACCCTAAAGTGGACGTCGTTAACTGAGAGAATGGCTATAAAAACAAATATATTGTCATACAAAGCACTAAACAACCTCACACCTAAATACATTAAAAATATGTTTACACCCATAGACGAAGCACATACACTAAATCTGCGATCAAAAACTTATGGGCACTTAAAGCCTCCAAAAATACGAACAGACTATGGTAAGAACAGCTATACATAGTACATACTGTGCAACACAAATGTGGAACTCACTACCTCAAAAGATTACACAATCATTCATCTTTCAAATCCAACATGGGTTAAGTAAGCGGGACCAAAATTTGCGTAAATGTGTGTGCATGCGTACGTGCCAGTGTGTTGTTTTGTGAGGTAGAGTAAGTTTGTCCGCGTGATTGAGAGAAACTGTCTATGATTTAGTGTATGTGCGAGTTTAAAAAAAAAGAAAAGTGATGATGATGATGATGGATGATGATGATGATGATGATGAGGATGATGATGATGATGATAATAATAATAATAATAATAATAATTACTGTCAAATCGGAATTTAAACTAATAGTCTGTCAGAATTTCTTTGTGTGTACATAGATGTATAAATTTGTATATATGTTAATGAGGGCCTCTGTTAGATCAGGCCGTGTACTTGAATATTTACCCTCAATAAATAACGATTACTATTATTATTATTATTATTATTATTATTATTATTATTATTATTATTATTATTATTATTATTATTATTATTATTATTATTATTATTATTAAAGCTGAACATATTTAAACAATGAATATTCTAATTTTGATTGTAATTCTTTCTTCATGGATCACACAGCCGTGTTCTTGTTCACCTGGTTATCTTATCCCGTGTATGCATTTAGCCAAGTAGGACGTGAAAAGAATAGCGCATGCTGGCTCACCCTGTTGAGTTTCTATTCTGGGAGTGATCAGATCTCAGATATTTCTTGTAAAATCAGACTTGGAATTGGACGTTTTTCAGAAGGGGATAGAACATGTGACGCCCAGCAACATCAAACCGTTAATCATCCAGCAAGACATCCGATGGACCGTTACAATTTTATCTATGCCCTACCCATCCCTAGTTAAGCTCCACCCACACTTCGCCCGTGTTGGGATCGATCCCGGAATGTCCTGCCTATCAATTTCAAGCAAACTGCATTGAATATTTTGAAACTAATTTGACTGGGTGCTGTAGTGCTGCCTATTAAATAGCAAAGACAAAAATACAATTCGAACAACAAGTCGTAGTCCGTCTTCAATTATGTGATAATGACGTACTTATCTACGTCATTTTTGACGTCATTGATTAGAATGTCATCATACACGTTACGTAGTTGATTTTAACGTCGTATGATGGATGGATGGGTAAACTGGACGGTCCATTTGCGACGTATCACGATCCTTGATTATATCTGGCAGTAGTATGTGGATATCATAGTTGATATATATTATGGGTTTTTTCTGCTAGAGTTTTGAGGGTACAGACATGTTCAGTTACACGACACCATTTTTCGTATGCTGCCTGCTGAGATATGGGTATACGGCTATCACTCCTTTTTATTGCTAGTATTTTCCAGATTATTGGTATTAGTATTATGCGTCTGAGATTGCTTGCTGGTTACTATGGTGATCCTGATCGCGATACCGGAACCAGGGTGTGCATCGCAATATAGGGAGCCATTTCTAGCTATGCCCTACCGATGAAACTAGCTATGCTCCACCCACATTCTGCGCGTGTTGGGATCGATTTATATATTTGAACCCTGAATTCACACACTCCCAATTTCCAGCTATCTATACAGATACTCTATTGAATATTTTGAAACACATTTCACTCTTCGGGAGAAATAAACTATTGCTATGTCACGTATCTGCTATGTTACCCAGGACGGCAACTGGCAGATGCCATCTGACGCGAAAACTGGATTCGTTCTTATGATTTCCTTACTAGTCATCAGCCTTTGTAGCATGGCTAACAAAGGTAATAGTGAAAATACATGTGTTCACATCACAGACATCAAATAGAGAAAATAATCACTAGTCCTACCAACATCTCTTTGAAATTTGCAGATTTGTTGTAAAAATACTGTATATATTTAAAGACACACGATTTGTTGAAGTCACCTAAGCGATGCGTACGTGAGAACGTCAAAAGTATGTACCTTGTATATATTCTGTTAACGAATCTTCCGGAAAGTGAAGTGTAATTCTGACATCACCACAATGGCACATGGATTAATAGATGAATCCGATCTTTTACTCAAGAATATGACGTCATAATCAATTATGTCACATGTAGTCTGACGTCACAATAATAATTGACAAAGAAGACTATGTCATGAAGCTGGAATAGTCCGTCAAGTTTACGAATTGTATGTCTTGATGGATTTACTATTTAATAAACATTCTGTTCGATATTTTGAAACTAATTTGACTGGACGCTGATACTGCCATAGACAGCAACAGCTCCCAGTCAAATAAATTTCAAAAATATTCAACGGCTTACCTGTATTGTTTTCTAGAAATGTATTTCAGAGAGTACAGAGATCGATTGATCCCAACACGGGCAACGCGTGGTTCGAGCTTAGCTAGAGATGGGCGGGGCATAGCTAAAACCGGATCCCTCCATTACTAATGGTTACACAGACAATATTTATTTGGACATCAGTATGCGATGCTGTCAGCTAGTAAATCTACCTGTCTGTTTGGCTTAAAAGGCAATCGATATCAGGGTGTTAGTGATTTCAGGAAATTGCAATTTTTATTATAAAATCTGTCTAATCTTGTATTCAGACGTTGTTCCGGTTCTAGTATGAATCTTTTATTTTCTGTGATACCAAAGCAATTTATCTCTCAAGGGTGAAACGTCCCGAGACTGGTACCTGTAGTCAGTTTTAGAATGTTCATCTTAATGGGCTGATCCAATGAGGTATCTCACGTTCTAATCAAATACGTCACATTTTATCTGACGTCACAATCAGAATGACGTATAGCTCCGTCTCGAATATCAAAAAGTTCCTCACGAGTGTACGAATTGGATGTCTTTGATGGGTATATAATTGTAAAAACATATTCTGTTAAACATATTTAAACTAATTTGTGAGGGGCATATTGATGCAACAGCCACTGTCTAATTAGTTCCAAAATACTCAACATGTTACCTTCATAGTTACCTTAAAATGAAGGAAATATCAATTTCCCTTTCTCCGAGATCTAACAATACTTACCATTGTATTACTCTTTGATAATACAAGCTAGCTGGCTAGCTGCTAGGATTAGAAAGCTTTACCGGCTCCTGGAACCGGGTACCCGGCTCCCAGCAACCGGGTACCGTCTGCCAGTGAGACTCATATTGTTTGCATAGCTACCAAACAAGAGAATACCAATGGCTTGCCTCCGTGGGACTGTGAGGCAGGGTCCGTAATAAAATGGTAAGTATCGTTAGATCTCGGAGAAAGGGAAATTGAAATTTCCTTCATTCTCCTTCGATCGATAATTACCGTTATATTACCCTTTGATAACACCAGATTTAGTCGGTAATCTGGTGGGAAGGGTCAAGCCATATATAGCCTCTTTTGCCCCTGGAGAAAGAACTTAGACTTAAACTTGCCAAAGGGAGACCTAAACGGACAGGCAAGTTTAGGGACCGAATCACATTCTGAATGCATTCGACTACCCAACGAGAGATAGAATCCACGGATGCAGCGTCATATGGCTTCTTACAGATCCACATATGTCTATCATTTGACTGTAAACAGTCCATCCGTTTCTTGTACTTAGTTATTGCACGGACTGGACACCAGGCACCGGCATTACGATCAAACCTGGTTAGCTTTGGTATAATGATCGGTTTGCTGGGATTGTTTCTTTGACATAAACTCTTCTCTTGGCAGCAGTCACAGACCCTCTCCGGAGACAATAAATCGGTCTCTCTCTGCTGAAAGCGCATGGATCTCACTGTGCCTTCTAGCTGAGGAAGCTGCCAATAGAAAAATCGCCTTTAGAGTCAGATAATTTAGACTAGCCGAACCCAAAGGTACGAAAGGGTGCTTGGCCAGTACACTAAGCACCAATAATTCCAGGCTTGAATGACTACCGGTTGTCTCGGTCGGATATTGCTCATTCCCTTCACAATCACATTCAACTGGGCCACCTCTGGACTATCCCTGTTGGCTAGACATGGGATAACTGATGGCAAAGCTGACTCGTATCTAGCAATTGTGACAGGAGCCAGTCCTGTATAGAACAGCTCACAAAGAAAGTCTGCTATTTGCTAAATAGTGGATTGAAAGGTGTCAAATTTGTCAACCTTGTGGTTATATGACTTGAAAGTTGACCTCCTTCTCGTGGCTGCGATGAAACTCGGAGCCTGTTGAGAAAAGCCTTCCGACGTGGAACCTTGCTTGATAACATCCATGTAGTCAATTTGAACATCTCAGCCCGCTCGTTTAGGAAGCGGCTTTTGGCCTGGGAGATTATGTTCAGAATCTCGGGCAGCTGCACTGGATTGTCCACCAGCAGATCCAGAAAATCCGTGAACCACGCCCTTCTGGGCCAAAATGTCGCTATTAGCAGGACCAGGCACGGCCCCTCCCTGATCTTTACCAAAACCTTCGGCAGAAGAATGGTGGGTGGATACGCGTAAGCATACATCCCTTTCCAGCTTATCGCCAAAGCGTCTGTATCGATGGCATTTGGATCTGGAATCGGCGAGACATAAGTCATGATTTGAGCATTTTCATTTGTGGCGTACAGGTCCATGTTATGTTTGCCCCAATGCTCGAAGATCCTTGGAAGAACTGGAGGGTTGAGAGACCATTCTGTCGGCAGAATCCTCTGTCTGCGAGACAACGCATACGCCAGAATGTTCAATCACCCAGGAATGTGAGCTGCTTTCAAAACAACTGAGTAATTCCTGCACCTTTGAATCAAGTGCCACACCTTCATACACGGTGTGGGTGACTTGGTCCTGCCTTGGCGGTTTATGTATGATACTACTGTCGAATTGTCCGACCGTATCAATATCACGTTTGCCGTTGACTTTTGGAAGAAACTTTTCCAATGCCAGTTCCACTGCCATCATTCCCAACAGATTGATATGTAGCTGACTCTCTTACAGAGTCCATGTGCCCGAAACCGGGTTTTCTCCCAGGCAGGCCCCCACCCCTCCAGCGATGCATCCATATACACGGACGGCTGGGGGCAGGGTAGATGAAGCGATACTCCTACCAGGAGATTCTGACGCTTCTTCCACCATACAAGATGCGACATCATTGGCTCCAATACTGGTACCAGCTTTGACAGGGTTCTGTTCTCTGTTTCCACAGAGACATCAGATACAACTGGATAGGTCTTCACATCAGAGCAGCGTACGGGATTACCTGCTCCATGGAGACCATCATGCCCAGCATCTGAAGAAACCTCCTCACCTGAATGTGGTTTCCCAATCGAAAACTCTCGAGGACAGTTAGCAGAGACACAACTCTGGGCTCTAACAGGTAAACCCTGCCTTCCTCGAGATCGAATCGCATCCCCAAATAAACGAAGTATTGAGTGGGTGTCAACTCGGATTTCTCCCTGTTATCCACTCCTAACCTGGCTAGGGTGTCCGCCAATCGTCTGTGTAGCTGTGAAGCGCCATGTTATCTTTTCTGAGAAACGCTGTCACCGCTACGACAAGTCTGGTGAAAACCCTTGGGGCTGTCGACAGGCCGAATGTGAGGCCTACAAACTCCAATACCGGATTCTGAAACGCGAATGTCAGAAACCTGTGACAACTCCTGTTCATTGGAATGTGGAAGTATGCATCTTTCAAATCGATTGACACATACCACATTCCTTTCCTCAATCCTGCCATTACCGATCTCGGAGTTTCCATCTGAAACCGAGGCGTATGGATAAACAAATACAATGGCCTGAGATTGAGTACGAGTCTCCACCCCCTGTGCTCTTGGACTTCGTAACACAAGCTTGTACCCTGGCCAAATCGTCCATCGTCAGCACCAGGCAGTCATTTGCGCAAGACAGCGCCACAGGTGACACAGGGTGGCCTGCCCCAGCTTCAGCCCACCCCGACTGAAGCAAGTGATAAGAGCGATTGGCAGCATTCATTGCTGCCCTCACCCCTCATCGCACAGGGACAGGACTTCCTCAATGTGTGCTTGGGATCTGTCCACAAGCTCCTGAGTGGGGCTACCCGCTCCAGAACTCTGAACCCCAAGAACCCAACGGTCATCCTCAGTGACGGTTGGAACCATATCATGGTGCTCGTACTCCCCTCTGGGAATACGGCACCTTGCCCGCACCTCCTTAGGGTCCGCAGGGAGCTGGCTTTTGGTCAATAGTTTCTTGAACCGTGGATCCAGCCCAATGGACTGGATCTGAGCCGCGGGCAAGACCCCCATCCGAATCGACGCAACCGATGGATGGGGCATGTCTTCTTCGGCCATGGTCGGAACCACGGACGGGTCCACTGTGGCTAGCCATGCCAGAGCCTCAGACCAGTCCATCTCCGAAGAAGACACCCCATGAATACATCACCTGTTGATGTATTCATGGATCTACCAGCAGCAGTCTCCTGGCTAGGAGCGACTGCTGGTGAGCCAGCAATAACGGTATCACACGTTTCTTCCACCACCCCATGAAACAAACAGTTCCATGGAGTAGGCCCACGCGGAAAAGCGTGCGGACCCATCGCGGTTATAGAACCGTGGCCATACACGGGTGCCAACGCACCCCATGTGTGGCCGCTGGACCAGGCGAGATAGGTGAATACTAAGCCTGGCCAGCAACACCCGTCACCGTGTCAGTTGGTGGCATTGGACGGGTGCCCGGTACCGGTATGGTTTCAACCACGGGTGGAGCGGCTGTCATGGCTTGCACCAAGCCAGACAGATTGAGGGCGGTTCCGTCCAGGATGGAATCGAGCTCCATGCTCTCCACCCGAGGTATCTCAGGCCGCAGCAACCTCTACTCTTCGGTCCCCTCATCCTCAGACCCCAAAGAGTCTTCTCCTGGCGAACAGCTCCCATGCCCAACGGACTGGCCACCACTACTGGACCACCCGAAGGTGGCCGCAGAGCAGCAGTACCTGCCAGGCCGTACCGGGCATGGAGAGAGATTGCCCTACTGTCCTCGGTATCAGAGACGACACCAGCGTGGGTAGGACGCCCAAACCTCGCCGGTGGTGCTATCTCTGAAGCCTCCGACTGCAGAGGAGGAGCGCCCCCACGGGCTGAAACGGACACTCCCCGATTTGATTTCGGACCGCCTGACCCCGCGTTAGACCCAGCCAAGTCCTTCTGGGCAAGGAACTTAACTAGCAACTCAACCGGCCACACTACACATACATTACATGTATTGTCAACGTTACACATGGAGCATCTAAAACAGACATGGTCCTTATAGGCAACCTTAACGAACTTTTGGCATTGAGAGCAAGATGGCGGGGTAGGCTTGGCTTAAAAAATAAGCGCAAAGCCTAAAATAATCAAGCGGAACGAAACGGGAATGGAAGGCAGACAAATAATTTTCAAATATTTTGACCATAAATTAAATGTTAACCCTCCAGCACCCCACACCCGCAACGTTTCAACCAAGATCGCGTAAGCGGGCGACAAGAACGATAGCAGGACATTAATACACCCATAAACTTATCCAGACGGATGTATCACACGGAACCAGGAACCATATCGAATTGCATTCGCGGTATATTTAAGAATTAATTGCAAAATTATACTACTCGAACGAAGGCCATAACGATACGTGAAGACAACAACAAAATGCATAAACAAACTGCTGTAGAACACTGTAAAACCGCAGAACACACATCTTTAATCAAGAATTTCTAAACTATCGATCAATGCAAATAGATCGTGATACCACGCAAAACTGGACATAATTCTAAAGTTTTCTGGTACAAAAAGCACGCAGCATAAGATGCCCGAATTAATGAAACATTTCCGTCACCATAAAACATCCGAGAAAACCCACAGGTGTGACGTCATCCGCTCGGATAATACGGAGAACGACGTCAGCCGATTTTAGTGTTAAAAACCGTATAGCCAACATCCAATTTCATATTACTGCCGATCGCCGTTGGGATTAAAGGAGGCGATCTTATCTGTCATATTTCGTTGTAACCACACGTCCCAGATTGGGGGTCAGAAATTGGGACATGCAACACAGACACAATTTTAGAGACTTAAGTCTCCATATATGCTAGAGAATAACATGAAAGAATACAACTTGAGTTTCAGTAGCTCCTTCCATGGTAATCCAATAAATCCTGGGGCGAAAACTAGCTTAATTAGGCACAAAGATTTAAACTTTGAAAAAACTAAGATTATATCAATATGCAAAAAGCATGTATTGCTCTTGTTGCTATGCAAACAAGAATGAGTCTCACTGGCAGACGGGTGCCCCGTTGTTGGGAGCCTGGTACCCGGTTCCAGGAGCCGGTAAAACTTTCTAAATCTAGATTCCTAGAGCAGCTAGCCAGCTAGCTTGTATTATCAAAGAGTAATATAATGGTAAGTATTGATCGAAGGAGGATTTAGATACTGGTAATTCATGTTTCAAAGTTTCTTATCGATTCAACACCCATTAACGTTGGGCAGATCTGAGCTAGCGATGGGCGGGGCATAGCTAGACATAATGATTGTTTAGTTTGACAGTTTGATTGGAGTATATGGTATATATTATTGTTACTGCATATTTCTCTTACACACGTTCCTTGATGAGTTTATGATAAACAAGCATTCTGTAAGTATTGATTTGCAATACACGTCCCCTAAATGGTGATATAAATCTTTAGAGATTGACAGTCAAAAATTTCATTAAAAATTGTCAAAAGCAGCTGAAGCTCGAACTTGATCTGTAACTTCTCATAAAATAGCAATAATCTAAGTCTCAGTTATATATGGTGAAGGAGAAGGAAAAAGTCTTGAAAGCTGATATGGTTGTATTTCATAAGTCCATCAAAAAATGAAGCAAACGCCTGAAACCCGAACTTGGTCTGTAATTTCTCATAATAAAGTAAAAAAAGTGCGGACAACTAATATTTTTCGTATTGCATAAGTCGAAAGGGGGCATAACTGCATGCACAATTGACGAAAATGTCTGAAACTCGAGCTTGCTCTGTAACTCCTTATACTAAAGCGATGCATCGATTTTTGCTTAAATATCTTGAAGGAGTGCGAAAAAAAGAGCGAAAAGCTGATATTTTTCGTATTTCTTAACCCGAAAGGGGGCATAACTCCATCAAAAATTGACGCATACGCCTGAAACTCGAACAAAGCAATTCTCAGTTGAATACCTTGAAGGACTGCGAAAAAAAGTGCGGTAAACCAACTGTGACAGACGAACAGACGGACATATAGACGGACAGACGGACAGACGAAGTGCAAACCTGTAGTCCCCCCCCCCACCCGGTTTTACCGGTAGGGGACTAATAAATGTATATATTTATCTGTATGTGTATGTTATGACATCAAACCCAGGAAATGCACACCTTGGAATCTGACAGCCCACTTATACCAAGATACCTGATCACGCAGGTCACGTGATAAAGCCATGTCTCAATTCTATCAAGCATGGAAAACAAACATGCATGCGCTGGCAGTGCCACTTTCTGGAAAAATAAACCTATCAAGTTGAATGGTGAACATTTAGACAGAAGTAGGAAAATTACGTTCGAAGAAAATCATTTGACAATGCAGAATGAACTCTGGTATGAAAAACGATTCTTTTAACCCTTTCACGACGAAGCCGGCCAAAACCAGCCTCTGCAGTGGTCTTGGGAAATGTCCATTTGCAGGCCAAGAGAAGACTATTTTTAGAAATTTACCACTGAAATGACTGGCTCAATAACCGATCCAGTCATTACAGTTGTAAATTTTCAAAAATAGCCTTCTCTTGGCCTGCAAATGGACATTCAATAAGTTAATATTTTAATTTTTTGAACAAATTTAGTCCTTAAAGGGTTAAACATTATAGCTCTGCTGGAGTATATAAGATGAGACAAAAGCTGTTTTGCATAACACTTGCGGGGTACACAAAAACAAATACACAATGAGAGGGCATATCAGTCAGTGTCGAGGGCCAGTGTGTGCGTGCGTGCGTGCGTGGGTGCGTGCGTGTGCGTGTGCATGTGTTTGTGTGTGTGTTTGTGTCAGTGGGTGGATGGATGTGTGCGTGTGTGCGTGCGTGCGTGCGTGCGTGTGTGCGTGCGTGCGTGCGTGCGTGCGTGCGTGCGTGCGCGTGTGTGTGTGATGTCCCCCCTCTCCAATTGGCCTATGTCCTCCCTCCACCCTACAGGTATTTTTGCTTCTTCGGCAATCTGTCTAGACAGATCGCCCAGCACACCAGCCAGTTGTTCTATCTCACGAACAACATTATCCCTGGCCCCTGGGATACAGGAGTTCCCATATCGCTGTATTGCATTCTTGCTTGATGCACTTGAACGATCTAATGACTACAAGCGGTTGAAACATCCATACTGTGAGTCAGATGACACTCAAGGTACACCTTACAAAATAGAGTCTTGAAAAAGGGTGAAGTGCATGATAGAGGTGCAGGCCGTGCACGTGCTGAGGTTGTTAGAATGCAACTGGTCGGGTTGGCACCAAATTCCTAATGGGTTTACTAAAGCCTTGTGCCTAGTCTGCTAAGTCGAAAAGAAGAACATAAGTTCTTTTAATTAAATTTTTTGCTACAAGGTTAAGTAAAGGTAGATTACTGGGGTTGTGTCAACTTCTTAGATTTTTATCGGCTAAATAACTAAAGAACTAAATATGTATGATTATTGTATTCTGCGGCTGTAGTAGTAGAAACATCATACAGCTGCAATCAGTCCTTCTTTGCTTTTGCCCACTGTGTCTTGTTCTCAGCCGAAATCCTTAGCTTCCTCAGGTCCATTCTTGACTTGAGTGTACCGAGTCCTGCTTTCTTGAGGTCACCTCGTAGCACGCGTAAGAGATTTATGCAATGACGCCCCCTTCTGGCTTTGTATTTGCTGGCTCAGAGTAGGGCGAATTCCAAGGCTATCTGTGCTGGTGTCTCTTCTGGCATCCTTAGCACATGGCCAAACATGGACAATCTTTGCTGGGCGACCTTTACAGACAGCGGCGATGTATTACACATCTTGTATCGTTCATCGTTGGAAATTATGCTGCCTGGTCATCGGTGTCCAGTCATGGTGCATAGGTGTTTGCGGTGGCAGGCATCGAGTTTGTCTCGAGCTGCCTTTGGAGCTGCCCAGCGGCTATGGTTATACAGCATCAAGGATGCGCAGGTTGCATTGTATAAACTTAGCCTTTTTATCAAGGGCATCTTTGATCTACGAATACATAACTTCCAGAAGGACTGGAAAGCTATGTTCCCCATGGAACAGTGTGCAGCAATGTCAGCAGTGAGCTCAGGATTTTACTAGTCCTACATGGTTCGCCGCCACGAAGTGGATCGTCATTTTCTTTAGTTTCCTGCTTTGTAGATAGGTATATGTGGGTGAACTCTGTTTTGGATTCATTCATAAAGAGATTCTCCATTTTTAGTTTACTTGCAGCTATTGGGAGAAGTTCGTTAAGAGGTTCTTTTCCTCGTCTTTAAAGTCCACACCGTAGGCATATTCCATCTCTAGTGTCATACCCAGTATTGCCACTGGGGTGGGGTGGTTTGGTCTTGTGGAACTTTCCCACACGAATATCAATGCAGCGGCAAGGTAACAGGTGAAAAGCACAGGCGATAGACCGTATCCATGTGGGGAGCCGATTGATGCCTCAAACTCTACAGACTTCACTGACGTGACTCGCACTCTCAGCTTGATGTTTGCTAGCAGTAGTGTCACTAGTCGTAGCTCATCTTCATTGCAACTGGCCTGGCATAGTATATCTAGGATCTGTGAGCGTTTACTTGTGTCGAAGGCTTGTGATATGTCAATGCGAATTTTGTGGAAATCCCAGTGTTTGGACATGACTCCCGACACAAGCATGCGTTGAGCCCATACAATGTCTGCGCAGCTGCGTTCACGTTTGAAGCCACTTTGACATGATCCGGTGAAGTCATCGACCTTAGCTGGGATGCCGCATAGAATAGGACTTTCTGTATGCTGTTGGGGAGCACAATGGGCCTCAGATTGGCTGGGAGGGTGGGGTGGGGGCAGGTGGCCTTTTGAGCTTTGGTAGTGCGATAAGGGTGCCTTGGCCTACAACGTCGATGGGAAGGTAGTGCGTAAAGCAACATTGGACAGGGTTTTCCGTATGCTGTTGAGGAGCACAATGGCCCGCAGATTGGCTGGTGGGGGGCAGGTGGCTTCTTTGGGTTGGGTAGTCCGATAAGGGTGCCTTGGTCTACAGCGTCGATGGGAAGGTGAGGCATAAAAGCTGAGTTGATTATGTGCGTGATCGGTTTTGAGATAATGTCACTTGCATATTTGAATAGTTAATTGCTCAAGCCATCATGTCCAGATGCACGTACATCTTTCAAGTGCCTTCTCAACTTCTACTGTTTTAATTGGTGTTAGTAATGGCCTGGGTTCTCCTGAGAACAGGCGCAACTGCTCATCATCGTGGTCATTGAACTGTTTCTTGAAGCATTCACTAATCGCCTCGGCATTTTCCTGGTCAGTACAGATAAAGTGTCCTTCAGAGTTGTGCACAGTGAGCGGTGGTGTGTAGTCAGTAAATCCCAGGGTTCAGGCTGCCCGGAACATTTTGTGACAGTCATCTGTGGCAGTGATTTCATCTGCTAGGGCGTTGGCTTGTTGATTAGCAAGATCTTTTAAGCATTCGCTAATATGGCGCAGAATGTCATTGCACTCCCGGTGCAGTTTGGTTGCGGTCTTCACTTTGGCCACTTTGATAGATGCGCAGCCATAATGTTTTCCGCTCTGCTGATAGTTTTAGTACTAGAGGGTCGTCAGTATACCTAGTTTGGTTGTTTTAAAGAGCATCTATGGTGCTCGTAGCTGATGATTCCATAGATTTCATTATTTTGGTTAGGGATTGGTTTGGATCGGAGCTGACATCGATGTTAGCTATCTGCTCCCCGTGGACCTTTTTGTATGACATTTGAGTGTCAGTGTCGCTGAAGAGCTTGGGTAGGTTGTACGTGACTCTACCCTCTTGCCTGCTATGGTGTTGTATATATTAGGTAGAGATCTGAAGGCGTGTAATGACGGGACTATGGCCAGTATTGATGTATGTGACTTCATAGGAACGAGCATTCCGAAGTAGGGGGTTTGCTTCTGTCTTGCATAGTATGAAGTCTATTTCGTTGAAGATAGCTGTTGTAGCCGTAGAACCTTTTCGGGCTTTGCGATCAGCAATGTGTCAGTACATGTTGGCTGGTGACGGCATGGGCGTTTGAAAGCCGTAGTTGTGGCAAATAGGCCATTGGAACTAAGAAATGCCACCAGTGGATCTCCATTGCTGTTGCATATGCCCTCTCCATACGATCCCATGCATAAGCCACGTCCTCAACTTTTGTCCGCAATTCCAAGTTTACCTAGTATGGAGTTGAAATCTCCACACACCAACAATTGCCATCTAGCTGGAATTGTAATGGCGGAGCTCAGTTCTGCATAGAAGAAATATACTGTTGCTGTATTTTCTTTAGCTTTTTCGGTTGTTTGGCTATATACGTTGACAATGCGACATTTAGTGGTGATATGTTTTCACGCAGGTATAGCTAGGTCGATGAATGCAACGCGATCACTGATGTATCCAAACCCAATGGCATGGTCCAAGACCCGTGGTCCGATTACGAAGCATAAACCCTGGTATGGGACCTGGTTTTGCTCCATAAGCATTAGCTTATGACCTGTCTGTAGTTGCTGCTCTGAGTTTTTAGCTACTTTAGTCTCTTGAATGCATGTAATACCGATGTTGTATTATTCACAGTCTGCATCTAAATAACCAGCTTATAATTCCTTACTCCAATGCTTAGCCAGAGGGTTAAATTTATCAGACTAACGTGTAGTGTAAAGTGCGCAGTTGTATCGAGAACAACTTATATAATTGCAAATTGACCAGATGGTTTTCATCAAACTTGGTATAAATTGAAAATAATTGTCAACTAAGCAGCCTATACAATAGCTAACTCAGAGACTAAGTTTGAATCATATATAATCTGGCAACAGTTAACAATGCTCAGATTGTGTACCATAAAGGATAGCGAGTGAGCACACTATCTGGCAACAACACTCCAATATAAATTCCATCTGGCTTAAATATTTTCTAACTGATGTTGCTAATCAAGAAATACTACGAAAGAACTCAGACACTATCTAAAAGTATGTTGGGCCTACAATCCTAGAATAACCTGTTTAAGAAAAGGATCTTGTGGCGCTTATTAGACAAGTAAACATGATGCTTTCACTTTAAAGTTATTCTAGAAACAATATAAATAAGCGGACTGGGATGCCTATTGACTAACTTCTGAGACAGCCGGCAAATTAGATCAAGTATAAAAGTATAAGCGAGATCTCTTTGAAAGTTAGCAGTCATGAACTGAAAGAGCCTAGCTCACCTCTCTCTATTGAAGGCAGAGTGACCTCTCTGACTACCGGGCGAGTACGGGCGAACTTAATTGAATGCACTTGACCATTGAGCTTTGGCCTAAACCTTGTCTGAGTTTCTAAACTGAATTTTGCTGATTTGAATGGTCGAAATCACGGGCGGGCGAGATTAAGTTGAAACTAAATCGATCAAGTAAAATTAAAGTTTAGACTACCTTGTGTTAAGGATGGCCCGTCCTTTCCTGTATCGCTACACTTGGTTTATATGAAACCGGATTAGACAATTTATCTTCAGGATGCGGATTTCACGACAACGTTCAGCTGCTAACTGTCCACTGTTATCATGAAGCTGCTCAACTACTTGTTTACTTGAATCCCAGAACTGGAACGAAATCTGATCCACCTATCCTAGCCTAACCAGAGGGGAGTCCAGACGTACTCAATAATTAATCGATTCAGGAAGGTTCTGCCTTCAATACTTCTTAGCATCGGCTAGGCACTTACGAAATGGCACAATAAATTACTACTGAAAAATAGCTCTTAGTAATAATAATAATAATAATAATAATAATAATAATAATAATAATAATAATAATAATAATAATAATAATAATAATCAACAAATCATCTTTTGGATGTCCTAATGTTAACGAGTGTGCCTGTGTGATGCGACTAAAAACTATAATAACAATGATTCTATAGAAACTTTATACTGCTCCAAGAATCAAGAGGGAAATCTACTGAATAAGAAGAAAATCAGTGCTGAAAAATGATTGTACAAAAACTTTGCACTGGCTCCTGAACTCTATAGCAGAATCTACTGAATAATAAGAAAATCAGTGTTGAACAATGATTCTATAACAACTTTGTACAGGCTCCTAAAATCAAGAGTGGAATCTACTGAATAATAAGAAAATAAGTGTTGTCTATCTGTAGATTGACTTATGTCGCCAGTTCACTTCAAAAGGAAACCGGATCTACTGGTCAACAACAACTTCTCAGTGCTGGCCATCGGCTGGCTAAAACTGCAAACTTGATAACTTGATTCTACACGATACCAGGATTCACATGTACTGGACAAAATAGCATCTTAGTGCTGCAAAATTCCTGCTATCCGAATAACTTGCTTCTACAGGATACCAGGATTGATTGGACAAAATAACATCTCAGTGCTGGCTATCTGCAACATTACTGCTGTCTGGATATCTGCTTCTACCAGGTCAGCATAGCGTTCTCAAAATTCTCTAAAGAGACAGTAAAATTGACAAGATTTGACAAACAATAATTGTGAGGCACCTCTTACTTAATATTTGAAAAATGAATGAAAAGGGCCCTATAAAACGGACTGTATTTCCACTAACCCTGCCTCTGTGTAGACCGAAGGGGACAGATACAATGAAGGTGGAAATGGTGAAAACGGAATTAATAAACTTAGAATTTATTCTGGATAATTTGGTATAGGAGGCAAATCGGTACAGATATTTACCTGCTCTGAAGCAGCGAAAAGATACCTCATAGCTCTTGGCATCTTGTGTCCCGGTTTTGTGTCCTCAAGCTAACACATTTAACTATAAAAGAATATCTCAATTAGCTATAAATTAAGAAATGTGCGCACAGTACAATCGACTATGGATTAACAAGTTAGCCCAGTCGTTAAACGTGAACAGTAAAAATTAATATGGCGAGAGCACACAAATTATAACTGACTTCAAATGAATCCAAGAACTTCAAGAAACTTAGGCCTACAGTTATCAAAATTTTAGAAGTTAATAGGAGACCACGTAAGCGGGACACAGAAACGTGTGATGTTTCTAAGTTTGAGCACAGATGCCAAGAGAAAGAAAATCTGAAAAGACTAGTTTTTATGAAAATCTCTCAAAAGGAAAAGCAAAGTAATGCTACCAATATAAGCAGGTCTGCCTGAGCATAACTACAATTTGGCATGCTCCCATATTACCTCTTAATGCTGTAAAACATCCTGGTCAAGAAAGGATCGGGCAAAGAATATACAAGAAATTCGAGAAAATTGACATTTAATGAACAAATATTCTGATTTTCTCGACCTAATTAAGTCATTAAACATCTAAAGGGGTAATCATTGCAAACTACATGAGATCGAGTCTTGTGTGATGACTTTGTGAGTATATGGCTTTACTAAGCTAACATGGGAGGATTACACTTTCTCAGCCGATATCATATGACATCAGAATCAATTACATCACATGCACGTTGACGTCATGATCAACTACGTCATGAATGACATAGCTAAGTTCGTCACGAAAAGGCTACCGTTGTTGAATGGTAACGTAATACAACTACTATCAATCGGTCTATCACCATTAAGTGTTTAATGATGATAGACCGATTTGATAGTAGTTTTATTTAAATGCCTTGAGATGAATTGAAACAATGGCTGCTGCTACTACTTCTACTATTACTACTACTACTACTACTACTACTACTACTACTACTACTACTACTACTACTACTACTACTACTACTACTACTACTACTACTACTACTACTACTACTACTACTACTACTACTACTGCTACTACTACTACTACTACTACTACTACTACTACTACTACTACTACTACTACTATTACTACTACTACTACCTACTACCACCACCACCACCACCACCACCACCACCACCACCACCACCACCACCACCACTACTACTACTACTACTACTACTACTACTACTACTACTACTACTACTACTACTACCTACTACCACCACCACCACCACCACCACCACCACCACTACTACTACTACTACTACTCCTAGTACTACTACTACTACTACTACTACTACTACTACTACTACTACTACTACTACTACTACTACTACTACTACTACTACTACTACTACTACTACTACTATTACTACTACTACTACTACGACTACTACTACTACTACTACTACTACTACTACTACTACTACTACGACTACTACTACTACTACTACTACTACTACTACTACTACTACTACTACTTAGATGACTTTATATGGCCTATAGAAATGCTTAAACAAATAGCCTGACCTGACCCACGCCACCAATCCCACCCTATGCCTGGCCCTGTCCAGCTGCCCGCAGCCGTATTTGACCATTCCACCCTAACGGAGCCATTCCATGTTTTAGGATTAAATAACAAGAGGCCCAAGGGGCTCGTATCGCTCACCTGGAACATAGGCATTTCAACTAGAAATGTCATCGGCAATAAGTAGACCCCTAACGAGTTGGCCAGAATTGTAACAGCGGCAATGTTTCTTTCCGTATCAACAGCACTTGATTAAATATTAATGGCCCTTAGTCCCTAATCATATCTTGCAAATTTCAGCCTGATGCATTCCACGGTTCTGAAGAAGTCGTTTTCGCGAAAAGTAGGTCATCTAAGATGGCCGGTAAACCATTTCGCCAATCAGGTTTCCTTGAACAAACTTGATTAAGTTCTTGCCCTCTATGATATTTCGTAAGCTAATAAATGAATTTATGAACAATAATCACGAGTTCTAGATCAGTCGTCAGTGACTGTAAAAAAGCCTGTGCTGGCCACAATGCTATGAGAAGCACGCATTTGTATTACCACAACCGCTATGTTTGCTTTTATCTTCTAATTTCGGAAATGAAACGTCAAATGCAAAAATTAAGAAATGTGCGCACAGTACAATCGACTATGGATTAACAAGTTAGCCCAGTCGTTAAACGTGAACAGTAAAAATTAATATGGCGAGAGCACACAAATTATAACTGACTTCAAATGAATCCAAGAACTTCAAGAAACTTAGGCCTACAGTTATCAAAATTTTAGAAGTTAATAGGAGACCACGTAAGCGGGACACAGAAACGTGTGATGTTTCTAAGTTTGAGCACAGATGCCAAGAGAAAGAAAATCTGAAAGGACTAGTTTTTATGAAAATCTCTCAAAAGGAAAAGCAAAGTAATGCTACCAATATAAGCAGGTCTGCCTGAGCATAACTACAATTTGGCATGCTCCCATATTACCTCTTAATGCTGTAAAACATCCTGGTCAAGAAAGGATCGGGCAAAGAACATACAAGAAATTCGAGAAAATTGACATTTAATGAACAAATATTCTGATTTTCTCGACCTAATTAAGTCATTAAACATCTAAAGGGGTAATCATTGCAAACTACATGAGATCGAGTCTTGTGTGATGACTTTGTGAGTATATGGCTTTACTAAGCTAACATGGGAGGATTACACTTTCTCAGCCGATATCATATGACATCAGAATCAACTACATCACATGCACGTTGACGTCATGATCAACTACGTCATGAATGACATAGCTAAGTTCATCACGAAAAGGCTACCGTTGTTGAATGGTAACGTAATACAACTACTATCAATCGGTCTATCACCATTAAGTGTTTAATGATGATAGACCGATTTGATAGTAGTTTTATTTAAATGCCTTGAGATGAATTGAAACAATGGCTGCTGCTACTACTACTACTACTACTACTACTACTACTACTACTACTACTACTACTACTACTACTACTACTACTACTACTACTACTACTACTACTATTACTACTACTACTACCTACTACCACCACCACCACCACCACCACCACCACCACCACCACCACCACCACCACCACTACTACTACTACTACTACTACTACTACTACTACTACTACTACTACTACTACTACTACTACTACTACTACTACTACCTACTACCACCACCACCACCACCACCACCACCACCACTACTACTACTACTACTCCTAGTACTACTACTACTACTACTACTACTACTACTACTACTACTACTACTACTACTACTACTACTACTACTACTACTACTACTACTACTACTACTACTACTACGACTACTACGACTACTACTACTACTACTACTACGACTACTACTACTACTACTACTACTACTACTACTACTACTACTACGACTACTACTACTACTACTACTACTACTACTACTACTACTACTACTTAGATGACTTTATATGACCTATAGAAATGCTTAAACAAATAGCCTGACCTGACACACGCCACCAATCCCACCCTATGCCTGGCCCTGTCCATCTGCCCGCAGCCGTATTTGACCATTCCACCCTAACGGAGCCATTCCATGTTTTAGGATTAAATAACAAGAGGCCCAAGGGGCTCGTATCGCTCACCTGGAACATAGGTATTTCAACTAGAAATGTCATCGGCAATAAGTAGACCCCTAACGAGTTGGCCAGAATTGTAACAGCGGCAATGTTTCTTTCCGTATCAACAGCACTTGATTAAATATTAATGGCCCTTAGTCCCTAATCATATCTTGCAAATTTCAGCCTGATGCATTCCACGGTTCTGAAGAAGTCGTTTTCGCGAAAAGTAGGTCATCTAAGATGGCCGGTAAACCATTTCGCCAATCAGGTTTCCTTGAACAAACTTGATTAAGTTCTTGCCCTCTATGATATTTCGTAAGCTAATAAATGAATTTATGAACAATAATCACGAGTTCTAGATCAGTCATCAGTGACTGTAAAAAAGCCTGTGCTGGCCACAATGCTATGAGAAGCAGGCATTTGTATTACCACAACCGCTGTTTGCTTTTATCTTCTAATTTCGGAAATGAAACGTCAAATGCAAAAATCTCAATTCAGAAATAAGACAGCAAGAGCTATCTCACTTGTACCGCATTGGGCGTAAAATGCGCGAGGGCAATTATTTTCAATCTTCAAGGCTTGTTTAAACATTAGCCACCAATGCGTTATTGCACAACGTAATAAGAATATTATTAATTCACCATATGTAATATAAATTGCCATTTGGTACACATGCTGTAGGCTGTCTTCTGGCATATTCTGGGTGGCCTGTTTAATTTATTCGTCAAAAAATATTTTTCTTACTTGCCAATTTCCGCCCTTACTTGGGTTGCCGCCCTAGGCCAGGGCCTCGTTGGCCTTCTCGGGAATCCGGCGCTGGCCACTCAGGCAGTGGGTAAACCAGGCGGTCGCTCGGTCTGTTACTGGGTTAGTCAGTTGGTGGTTAGGTGGTTCAGTCTATCAGACTGTCCATCAGTCTGTCACTTATGCAGTCATCAGATCTGTTACTCATGCAGTCGGAAGGTCGGTCAGCCGTTCGGACGCTCAGGTGGTCGGTCGCTCAGTCGCTCACGCGGTCGTTCTGTCAGTCCACCACACAGTCAGTTGATCGGTTGGTCAGTGAGGTGGTCAGTAAGTGGATGGGTTGTTCTGTCTGCCAGGACAGTCAGGCTGTCTGTCAATCCGTCAATCATCCAGTCATGAAGCTGCCCCTCCTGCAGACCGTCACTCATGCAGTCATCCCATCTGTCACTCATGCAGTTGTCCGATCTCTCACTCATCCAGTCGGTCAGTCAGTCACTCATGCGGTCGGTCGGTTGGTCAGTCCGTCACTCATACAGTCATCCCATCTGTAACTCATGCGGCCAGTCGCTTGGTCGAGCGGTTGTTTAGTCTGCCAACCTGTTCGACAGTCCGTCACTCATCCGATGTGTCACTCATGCAGTCTGTCTGTCTTCCACTCATGCAGTCATCCGATCCCTCACACATGTGGTCAGTCGGTCGGTCGTCCAGATATCTGTCACAGGGTTGGGTTTAGTCAGAGCAGACTACTGTTTTGTGTGCCACCCACCCTATCAGAACCCAGTGCTCGCGTTGCTTGAGTATGCGGCTGTGAAGAGTGAAAAACTCAAGGTTATTGTAATATAAGTGTTGAAATTGTCTGAGGAATGTGTGACATATATTAGATTAGACAGGCTTGACAAATGGATTTCATAAAAGTTTCAAGAGTTGAGAAAACTTCTCGGTGTACCTCTTTTCTATAGTAACGCAATAGAAGTTAGCCCAAGTGAGAATTTTCTGAAATAGAGTTTTCTAGTTACTCATGAATTTTGGAATCGTGTCAACATATGATATTGCAACTTTCTATTTGTAATTTCAAGGTAGTCTGAGATGAGTTCACGAAACATCTGACATAGGATATTGCATAGCATTGCTTTTTCATAATGAAGGTCCCATAAGGAAAATGCAACAATACTGGTAACACACACTTATAATTGAATGTGGCTTGCGTTGCCAGTTTTCGTAACTATTGCGGACGTGCTATGAAAACTGGTAAAGCAAGCCGCCTTCAATTATAAGAGGTGCGTGTTACCAGTATTGTTGCCTTATTTTGGTTCTTGATGATGCATCCATCTAATAATAATAATAGGTGATTGAAACCAGTCTAAAACGAAGGCAAAACTAAAAATATGTCACGTGTCATAAGGATTTACCGTAGTGAGTACGTATGAGATGCCACTGAATACAATATAGACTAGTTGGATAATAGTAGTAATGGTTACAAACACGCTATTTGACGGTCACCGTAACGGTGTAATTACGTCGTTTTATAGGCGGCATTATACAAATAATATTAACCCTAACCCCAATCTCCTGGCACAATAAAATGCTGTATACAGCCTAGAGACTGATTTGCAAAAATGAAATAGTGTGACAATGCAGCTTTAAGTGTTTCACTGTGAAACAGAAGTAAATTGATCGAAACTGAAATGTTGAATGCCACTTATTATTATTATTATTATTATTATTATTATTATTATTATTATTATTATTATTATTATTATTATTATTATTATCTGCGGCATAGGGTAGATCGCGGGGCTCCATTGGGTCATTCCGACACGAATCTCTCGGCCATCACGCCGCACGCGCACGATGAACGAGGGGGCTGACTAGCTCCGAGTCTTGGGGTTTTGGATCCCGCGTGACGTCGCTCCGTGAGGTACATGTGTCTCCTAATGAAAAAATTGTCCCTAGCCACTATTAACCTATCCTATTGAGCTGAATAGAAAGCTTAGTCAGTAGCATGCGGGGCTCAAATATTTAGAGCACGGTCAGCAACCTCAGTGTAAAATTGTTGGTGGCAGGAATAAGTGATGCGTATATTGTTGCTGTACAGTATCTCCTAGCGTACTGCGGTTCAAGTTTTCTACACAAAAAGCAAAACATATCAACTGAATGGCTAACTGCCATATACATAACTAACCCCTACACTAGAACATTATCATAGTTTTTACAGAATGATTGATATGAGGTAGTAAGTATATTAAGGTCAAAAACCTATAATGGTGCGGTTAGACAAAGCACCACAGTAAACAAGGATAATATGAACAGTAATACAGAAATTATAAGTTGCGGTCCGAAGACCGGTGCGGTACCTATTAGTCATCAGTACCCTATACAGATGTAAACTAAGACAATAAGACATACTATGTATAGTTACTTGAGTACCTAGTCGTTACTTGGGCGGTACATGCTACTATGTTACTGAAATTGAGGCCCTACATACACGTAGCGTGAGTTGACACATTTTTCTGAGAATGGAAGGTTTCCTCATGCAGATCTCCGCAGCTGGTTTCCCTAGATGGGTCTCCGCATGCTGACTCCATGACGATACAGTACAAACTCAGGATGGTAACACAGAGCAATGAAGTAATATACTAGATCATCTCTATAACTAAATCAGAATCTAAACAGTGTGAAGAAAGTTCTCCGTCCGGTGACGGAAGTATAAAGGTTAAACATAACCCATTAGTGGAGAGGGTTACTTATAAAGATGTAATTAATGCGCGTACGTAAAGAGGCACATGGTGCGGGGTGCGTCGCATATCTCTTGCGGTGCACCAGGCAAAGTAAAAAAGTTACAAAAGCGGCCAGACGACATGCAGTGCGGTGGTTGAGGTCCACTTTTGAGTGGTCGGCAGATCCGGCGAGTCATCCTCCAAGAAACACCGCTGCTCTACATTATGTAGAATTTTACTTAACGGGTCCAAGGACCCTCCCGCAGACGGTTCTGCTTATAGGTCTTCATAAATGGGAACCATGATTTAGTTTATTATTGCTCCCGGATGGCCGTCCAGGAGCATCCAAAATTGATTAGTGTGGGTTAGCGGAGAATGGCATTTACGTGTGGGTGAGCTGAACGCTGCAAGGAACCGCTTGGGATGTGCTGTATCTTTCTTATCCGCAGGTATTCCAGTCCACTCGTCTAGACCACACCTCCAGGCAGTTCTCGGCCTCCACGCCGATGATGCTCCTGATCTTCGAATTTCACCCCCTTTTATACTCGCTGGGATGTCAGCGCTGGCTGCCTTAACCGACCAGAGATCGCTGTACCAACCAATCAACGTGCTAGAATACGGTGACGTATACACAAATAACTATGTATTACGATATGTATAGATATGTGTAGTGACGTAGTAGGTCACGTGTACACAAATCACTGTTTATTCAGCTATGTATATATATATATATATATATATATATATATATATATATATATATATATATATATATATATATATATATATATATATATATATATATATATATATATATATATATATATATATATGAGATTACGACGTTATAGCGATATTCATAGTATATTTTGACTGGGAGCTTCGATGATAACTCAGCCATTTCTGGACCGATTTTAAATTGGTTTTCAGTTTTGAAATGCGCGTCCAATCCTGTTCTTGATCGATACCAAGAACGACGAGAATAAACGAAGTATAAATATTTACAGGTACTATCTCGGTACACCACAGGTATACATGTGTCGTTGAGGAAGTATCAGAGTTCGCGCATGCGCACGACGCGTTCTAACAAACTTAGTCGTTTTTACGACGAAATACCTCTCATATAGGCTTATACATGCTCATTGCTCTACCCAGGGGGGGGGGGGGGTGTGCACATTTGGGAACGAATCCAGGATGGGTAACCCGTACCCTTGGCTGGGACAGCCAGTACCCGCCTGGTCGATCGAGGCTACACCACCCCCTCCTAGTTTGACAACCGAGACATACGATTACGCCTCGCGGATCGAACGCATGGACGCACGCTAGGCGGGAATTATAGAATTCCCGGGTAGGCATGCAGCCGGCGAGGAGCGGTGACGCGTGAGATGCGTGTTTTACACAGAAAGAGCACGTATAGTCACTGCAGAGGTCGGTGGTCGGTGGGGGGGGGGGTGTAGAGGCATACCTTTAGTTTTCATTTTTGACTTGGAATTATTTTTCCAGGCCTTTCCTTTCCGTTTTTTTGGTTTTAATATTTTGGTGCGTGCTAAAAGTTCTTGTTTTTATGTAGTACAATGATTGCTAAACAAAGGCTTGCAAGGGTGTTCCCGTGGATGCGGATAATTATTTCTCCACAGGAAACACCCAAGCTCCAACGTACCACAATTATAGTCAGTAAGTAAAATATATACATACATATATTAATCACAAAGAATATCCATGAAGGATATCACCGATTAGTTTTAATTACCAGTGCATCCTGGGTAAAATAAGGCTGCACGTTTATGTATACTGATTAAATATAATTATGCATCCGCTAATATATGCAGGGATGCGTAGAGTGCGGCCCATTATGGCGGGCCCACACAAGCAGCTCTCGCTGCTCCAAATCTACCCCATCGTACTGACGTGGCGTTTAAAAATAATAAGAAAAATAGCAAAATAATAAAGTATAAAAAGACTTAGTTTATCAGGCAGCCTCAGCGTAGCTGAGACTCCATGACAGGATTATGACATTGCTGTGCAGTGGTGCGTTGTGTACCTACATCGCGCACGACGTGTTTACAGTGCAGGGATCCACAGTGATCATTTTATGTGAGACACAGCTATGCAGGAATATTGCGCAGCTGTGTGGGATGACCGTGGTCATCATAGGGACTGGGTGACAATTGTTAAAACATATATAATAATAAGAAAAGTATGTCAAAAATAAAATAATAATAATAATAATGATATACTATTCCATGGTTCACACACCTATTGATCAATTCTGCTGCATCCGTGGCAGAAATGCCCACAAATATCTGCTGTGAAGTTCCACGGCGAGTCTGGATACTACAGCTTGTAGTGGAGGGTCGTGGCAGGTGTACTACACTGGCCGATATCTCACCGCTATAAAGGGCCCTATCTGGAATGTCCGTAGAAATTGATGCTGCGGGAAGTTTTGAAGACGTGCTGGGAATGTCCGTACTGATGATTGGTGATGTAAGAAGCGGTGCTGGCGTGGTGATGGCTGTCATGACTGTCGTTGTGGAAGTTGTCGGTGCGGTCGATGCTGTTGCTGGTTCAAGTGTGATGAGACGCATGATGGAACGCGGGAGGGATGCTGCTGCAGCTACTGCTTGGGATGAGAGCTTCCATATTTTCGTGGACTTCAACAAGCGGCTGGCCGTGGTGCGTGGAACTGGAAGAATCTCCTGCAGCTGTGCGATCCATTTCTTCCCGGCGTACGGGCATTCTAGCGTCCTGACTTTTCGGATGGCTGGATCGGTGAGGCTGTTATGCGGATGTGGTGTGAAGATGTTGGATGTGGTGGCGATGGTGCTTGACTGCTCCATGCGGCAGGTCTCCTCATCGATTATAAGACCACTAGGAGACGGTGCTCATGAAAGGTATTGTAAATCAGCGTTTGGTGGCGACGTGATTACTACCGCTATGGGCCGGCCGATCATGGGTGTCTCTGTTGCTGCGTGTGCGGATGTGGTGGCTGATGCTTGTGACTGCGGGTTTACAGTGGAAACTGTAGGTGATGTGTGGATCTTCTTTGTCTTTAGCTACTGGAGTGGATGACGTGGATGGTTGTGACGTGGTGGTGGCTGCTGTGACGTGATGACTGAAGGCGTGTTGTGCTGTTGCTATGCTTGCGGGGGTTACTGAACGCTGGCGTATACTTTCGGGATACCGATGTGTAGTATGCTTCGTTCTAGTCATCTTTTCAGTCGGGAGTACTACTAACAGAAGCCTGGTCTCAAAACGAGTGGTCAGCACTTGAAGTTTCTCATTTTCTTCTCCCGGGGTCAAGGTTACTACTTTAACGCGTGAGTCACCACGTAGCAGGTTGCGGTATAAAGATACCAACAGTCTGCACAAAAAGCACGCTGGAAAAGATGATCTCTGTTAACATGTAACGTCAGGTCGGAATTACGGGTGAAGGTGCGGGTACATTGTTGTTCATTGGGCTGAAGTGCGACACACGGAAACTTCTTCGTAGATGAAACTGGCACCGATTCCTCCGATTTATCGGACAAGGCCAAGTCCTCATGGAGAGACATCTTATTCCCGCATGATAATTGCGGTGTGGGTAACCTAACCTATTTCTAGCTCCCTATCTCTTCATAAAACTTTCCAGGCCTAGTATTTAATAGTGCTGAAATAATAATTAAAAACAGCAGAATTTGGTTTTCGACACGAAAGAAGCCTAATGCTCTTTGTTTTTCCCTTGTGTCGAGTTTTGATGGGAAGACGAAGTTCAGTGAGCGATTCCGCTTTTTATATGATTTGGTGTCGTCACAGGTGGGTGGGTGACCATACCCAACAGTTCTAGGGTAATTCGGCCACGCCCTACATGGGAAGTTTTAGTTTATGTATTCCTGGAGTCAGATGAATTATTCCTCCTGTATAAAGAGAGTACTTTTAATTATAGTAAAAATGGTCCATAGACTTCCTCCTCATGCTGTGAGAAGTTATTTATCTAAATCAACGTAAAGACTTGGAACTACTTATTCTCGTGGAAGCTCACCTCCTAATTAGAGTGAGCCGGTTTTACAGATTGGATGCCTATAAACTCGCCTCTCTTAATTTCAGGCTGGAGCACCCGATTGTGTTAGAGTGCGGTGACGTCAGCGGCACTATCTCTGACTCACCCCTCTCAACTCCTCCATCACGCCATGGTAGTCGCGTATTTTGGCGGCCCTTTTGTTTAAAGCCAGATGCAATTTACTGGAAATAGCAGTAAGAGTCACCTGTCTCTTAAAACACGTGGTTGATCAGGGAACTTCGATACTGTTTACGTTAATGGCGGGGCATAGATGCTGTATTCGTTGTTGGTGCGAAAGATGGAAATATATGTTTTAATCTCTGTTCCTTGAAACAGTGTTCCTATATTGCGCGAGTTTTTATACATGCGTCTTGCTTGTCTGTAGATAGGTAATTCTCAGCCGGTGTTGATTTGCGGCTGGAATGCTGGTAAGAGAATTTTTGAAATTCTCCTTGATATTATACTGTCAAAGTTTTGATACCGCTTTATCAGCCCATGCGCTAATGATCTGTATACACGGTAGAACGATGATGTTCTTAATCAAAACAATGACAATAAAACTGTATGTAATCTAGTGCGTGGTTTAAACGGTCCCATGTCTTGCGGGAAAATCAAGTTACTGATCCCGCCAAGCTGGGCCGCATTTCCCGAGCGGGTGGGCTGCCAAGCATTCTCCTCTATTGGTAGGACTAGCCTCATCCCCTGCTCTGACCAGACACATTTATAATTACACTACAGCTCGGAAGTAATGTGTGCCACAGTTTACAATTTAGAATACCGTCGTATAGAGATTGTGAATACAGTCGACCTGAGTGTCTGTGTTTCTGTCGTGATGGTGAATTTGATTGATACGCGTGGCTAGTTATTAATTTGTGGATGAAACTTGCGCTGTGGTGAAAATGTGACGTTTTTATTACCGCATGCCGGGGAGCAGGAGGGGTGGCTGTGGTGCGATGTCAACTTTATCAGACCTGCTGGTATTTCGCTCTGTCATGGCCGAGCCTGTGGGCGGGACAGAGTTACTTTTGAGCGTGGAAGATGATAAAGGTTGCTGTCGTAACTTTGATCAATCCATTATCGATTTCAACTTTTTGGTAGCAAAATCCTACTCGTGACTGACGACAGACTGCGGGCATCTTGCTCTCTTAATAATATTGACTGTTATTACGTGTGAATGATGTGTAGTATTTTTAGCTGTTTCGGTACGACGTTTCCGGGGGGGGGGGGGGGCGGAAACAGGGGGTTAGAGGGGGTTTCCCCATAGCGCATACTGTAGATGGCTACGGTGTATTCCTTCTCTCCGTATGATCAGTTTCTCCGTAACTGGACAAAAAGGTGTTTGTGGGAGAATGCTAGGTGGTGTTGATGATGATCGTGTCTTGTTGTTGGGAGATCCGGGCTGCTGTACCATGCTGGTGTAGTGTGAGGTGGGCGTATTCAAGTTTTCCATGCTGGTGAATGACGAGTCTGTTGTTGTTGTGGGAGATCGGGGTTGCGGGAAGTAATAAACCTCCCGCATCTGCACCGATGGATTTGATGCGGGAAATTATGTCTCTAACCATTTCTAATTAAAACCGCCAGGTGCTGCTAATGCTACTCTGAGCATAACAGAGCATTTATGTGGTATGCCCGCAATGAGGAACTGATGTATCCAGTCCTGAAGGCTAGTGTGCTTCGTATGTGATTGGCGTTCCGTCTGTGGTGTGATGTTCTGACTGCTCACGGGGGGTGGGGGATGGGTGGACCGCATGGAGGGGGTGGTCCTTGGTGATGGGAGAGTGGTTATCTCCCATTACACGACGGTTGGTACCCTGTCGTAGTTTTTAGGTACCGGGAAAATTCGAGCCGAGAGTCTGCTGAACAGGCTGCCTCCCTGGACACTGCAGGGGTTTTGCTTGGTCGATGCAGTGCGGGATGCCACCTCCTCTGTAGCAGCAGTCTCTCTCATATCTGAAGATTGACGATCGACAGACGACAAGTGGAGTGTGAAGTGGACTGGGCAGGGGATATCCGAACTTGGTGTATGGATTAGAGATGCGAGTTGGATTTGGGGGCAGTGGTAGGACTATGGATATGGGTGTCCCTTGGTGGGGGTGTGGTCTCGCGATTTCAGGGTCCGGTCGGGTACACCGACTTGTGCGGTTCTGCTGTTCTAGACATGTCAAGGCCTCATCTGGCCTCTTCACTTCCATGCTATTCATTACATGTTCCACCAACAGGAAGCATGGCTGGACCAGCCTCAGCCTCCGCTTGCGGTAACTCTATAATGGAGGTATAGCATGAAGTGGGTGGGAGTGGGAGAGGTCGGTGAAACAACTTTTCCATCCATCCCCTTAGACAAAACAAACGGAAAAGTCTTCAGATACGACTTCCCAGATCTAGTAGACCCGTGCTGAGGATGGAGAGGGCGAGTACGTATCTCGACATCATCCCCAGCGTCAGCCACTTGCTCACCGATCTTCTGGCTTGGTAGAAGAAGGGTCAAACTGGCACCGCGGTGCTCTGCGCTAACATTGTGAATACTAATTTCCGTAGAAACTTATGTCTGAGTACCCGTGTCCTGGGGAATGCCCAGACAGAGCTCTGGTGCAGGGTCGTCGCCGATACAGGGTTTTAGCCGATCGAAGTGGATGACTGAGGTCAGGCCATCTGAAGCACGGATATGGTATGTCACGTCCGATGTCTTACCGACTACCACATAGGTGCCTTTCCACTGGTAACTCAGTTTACTCGGCATGTTTGCAGACCGTCGTGAATTGTGAACCCAAACCATCCTTCCTGCTTCATATGGAGCACCATGCACCCTCCGGTCGTGCTACGTCTTTTGCTGTCAGTGTGCAGTGGATAATGTTGCTCTTACTAACTCATGGGTCTGTTCTATCCGCTGCCTCATGAGTTCAACATAGAGAGAAAGTGGATTTTTCTCTCCTGGAATCCGGGGCACAGCCAGATCCAGGGGCAAGGCTAATTCATGGCCTAACATTAACTGAGCCAGGGTATAACCCATGCTGGAATGTACTGAAGTGCGGTAATCCAGGAGTACATATGGGAGTCGTAGATCCCAATCTCTACAATCAAGGTGTGTTTCTTTAGTAAGTATCTCCGCGAGAGTTCGATTGAATCTCTCCACCATGCCGTCTCCTCGAGGGTGATATGGAGTCATCCTTGTTTTGACGATGTGAAACAATTTGAAGAGCTCTGCAATCAGCCGGCTCTCAAAATTACTTCCTCGATTGGAGTGTAGCTCATAGGGATTACCGAAATGGCAGAATACAGTGCTGGCCAAGACCTCCGCTACTGCAGATGCCTCTTGGTCCAGTGAAACAAATGCTTCCACCCACTTCGTTAAGTAATCTTGTAATACGAGGATGTATTTATTTCCTTCATCCATCGTATTCAAGGTTCCGAGCACGTCAATAGCCACTCGCTCCCACAGTGCACAACAACTTTAATTTGAAGTGAAGCGATATGGTGGTGGCCAACAGCGTGGCTTTGGTATGGGATACATTTGGCAACCCAAGCCTTCACACTATAGCGAATTCCGATCCAGTGGAATCTCTGTTTTATCCACATGAGTGTCCTTTCAACGGCTAGATGTCCAGCATTATCGAGGAGTTGTTTCAAGATAATTTCTTGATAACGCTCTGGAATTACTAGTAAGTTATTGATGTAGAGAACACTTTTGTGTAAATAACATTCTCCAAACCGCTGGTAATAGTATTTGACCATTGCGGATAATGGGGTAACAGATTCCCGGGGGGGGGGGGGCGTACCCCCTCCTGGATCCACGTGTATATGTATCGGGTTTGCACGTCCATTGCTTGTTCATGAGCGACTTTCTCCATGTCCCATTCTGCACACTACAATTCAGGGAACTCTTCTGGTTCACCCTCGATCCCGATTCTGCTCAAGGCATTGGCATTTCCATGTAACTTGCCGGGACGGTGAACAACATTAAAGTTATAGGCCTGCAGGGATTCCTGCCATCTCACTATCTGGCCCTCCAGATCTTTAAGGCTTCTGAGCCAGCGTAGTGAGGCATGGTCTGCATGGAGAGTGAATGGGCGTCCATTCAGGAAGTGCTTATAATACTTGACGAAATGTCTGCCGCAAGTAGTTCTCACTTCGTGGTTGTGTAACGTCTCTCGGTCTTATTGAGAGTCCACAAACCATAACCCAGTACCTGCTGCGATCCATCCTCCATGACCTGAGATATAACTGCGCCAATGGCATAAGCCGACACGTCAGTGTCCAGGATGAAATCGAGGTTAGGATTAGGATGAGCGAGAATCGGGGTGGTCATCAAGCGTTCCTTCAACGCCCTGAAGGAACCTTCACGCTTACTCGTCCCCTCAAACGATCGATCTTTTTCGGTGATCTGATAAAAGGGAGATGCAATCTCACTGAAATGATGGATGTATCTGTGAAAGTACTGGCAGAGACCGAGAAAACTCCGTGTTTCTGTGACTGAAGAGGGCGTCTGCCACTCTGCTAATGCCTTTGTTTTTTATGGCTTAGTAGCCACTCCATCACTGGATATGATGTGTCCCAGGAACTCCACACTCTATCTGAAAAGATGACATTTCTTTGGTTTGAGCTTTAATTTGGTTGTGCCGAATCAGGAAAGCACAGTATCTAGATTCGTAAGGCTCTGCTCAAACGAAGAACCAAAGACGATTACGTCGTCGATGTAACACAGACAGATGTCCCATTGCAGGGTGGTTAATACCTGCTCAATGAGATGTTCGAAAGTTCCGGGAGCATTGCACAAGCCATAGGGCATCTTGAGGAATTGAAAAAGCCCATCCATACATACGAATGCTGTCTTTTCCATGTCAGCTTTATCCATGGCCACTTGCCAGTAACCACTAGCTAAATCAAGGGTACAAAACCACTTGGCTCCAGACAAGGAATCCATGGCCTGATCTATCCATGCTAACGGACAGGCATCTTTGATGCTAAGATCATTAAAGCGTGGCGGTAGTCTATACAAAACCGCAAGGATCTGTCCTTCTTGCCTGTTAGTACTATGGGGCTGGCCCATGGGGATGCTGATGGTTCTATAATACTGGTCCGCAACATGTCGCTATCTTGTTGATGAGCTTCCACTTCCTTACGAATGGGAAGACATTGTACCAGTTGTCGCACTGGGTGATTATTTCCTGTATTGATGGAGTGTCGCACTAGATGAGTTTCTCCAAGGTCCATGTCTCCTGATGAGAAACTATCACAGTATTTATGAAGTAGTGTTCGTATATGTCGTTTTTGAGATTGCATCAAACCTACTGTGGCACGCAAGTATAAATCATGTAGATGTTCCGGTAGGTCATCGGTAGTGGCTGTAGGTGTTGTTGTTGGTGTAGGCTTTTCAAGTGATATCACATCCACCAACTGGCCACAACGGACTCCTGGTTCGAGGGTAATTGGGTCCGCTGTGCCGTTGAACACACGGAAAGGTATGTGCTCCTTGTTGGTGGTGTCCACGATTATACAGGGATTTGCGCATTGTGAGGCTATCATGTAGTTAGGGTCGGGTTCCAGCATGGTGGTGTGAGTATTGCTTCCTATTTGTGGTGTGGTGGCCCACGAGATCCGTTCTTGTCCCGGCTCAACTGTGGCGGGACTAGGTAATATTACAGTGCACGTATCATATAATGATGATTCCGGTCCAAGGGGTATCCGTCGGTCGTGTATGTTGACTTCTTGTTGCTTGCAGTGGATAATGGCTTCGATGGCACTAAGGAAATCAGAGCCAAACAAGGCATTGTTTTGGAGGCGATGACAACTAGCTGAATGAATTGCATCTCCTCTATCTGTATTATGAGATTAACTACGTCAACCATAGGTACATCGGCTCTCATAGCTGTTTGTAAAAACATGTTTGTAGGCCTAAGGGGTGGCTTCTTATGAGGTGGGGTGCTCTCATATAAGCGTTTGTTAGAAACGGTGATGAAAGCTCCAGTGCCAATGGTGGCACTGGTGGAAATACCACTAAACAGACAGGTACACTTGTAAATGACATTGTGGTGAGCCTGTGGAAGAGTTTCCAATGACACCGTCTGCGAAAGAGGTCATGGAGTGGAATCATTCTGTATGTACTCGGCTTGTTCCCGGACAACTCCCCTTAGTGCTGTTGATGGCTGAGTCAGGAAAGGGTCAGTGCGTCGTCACTACTGCTATGAGTGCTTTGGTGATGACCGGGCTGGTGGTAGCAATGGTGCTGGAGTTGTTTCTGTTTCTGTGTATATGGTGTTGGTGTAGATGGCAGTGTAGAAGGATTCTCACGATCACGGATAAGCGCTACCTGGGCGAGCCACTTCTTGCAATGCATCATTGGATGTTTAGTTGAGGCACAAAAGAAACAGTGTCACCGAGGAATTCGTTTGTATTTACGGCAGCGCCTTCGTTTACGAATCCATGATGTGGATTGTATGGTTTCTCCTGAATCACTGCCATATGTAGATGTGGGAGATGATGCTGTACATGGTGGTGTGTTGCATACCACCAAAGGACAACGAGAATCCAGTGTCTTCGCGGCGGGACATGGTGCTTGCAAAAATGTTGTTTCAGCAGAGGTGCTACAACCTACCACTGAAGTTTTATACAGGAAAGAAGGTTTGTTAGATGCGGATGTTGCGGGGTCACTTTTTCCGCTAGAAGGGAATGTGGGTTTGCTGCTGATGTGGCGGGGGGGGGGGTGCATCGTAGGCACCGGCATATGGGATGTCGGCTGCGTGTGTGTAAGCGAGAATGTAGATGATTGATGATTAGTGTTGGCCACCTGACATTGTTGTACGGAGGCCGCAGTTGAGCCGGGTTGTGAAAACGGGTACTGAGGTGACTCTTCCATCGGTGCCTTTAGGAGTTTAACAGTTTATCTGGCTGCGGAGTTCGGCGGTCAGTGGTCAGAGTCGTCGATGGAGGTCGGTTGGGGCACCGTTCCCTCCAGTGGCCCGGCTGACCACATACGAAACATGTGTTCGGTGGTGGTGCGGTGGTGGTAGTGGTTGTGGTTCTAGTGTTGGAGGTTGCGATTGTTGTGCTGAGTGTAGTGACACGATTAGTGAGCGTGGAGATTTGTTTATTGATCTCATCTATTCTTTCATGAATGCTTGGTAGGTTGTTATTATTTTGCTGGTTGCCATGTCCTGGGGCACCGTTGTGGCCTCCTCGGTGGCCACACCCCCTTCCTCTTGGTGCGTGATTCTGGTTGTTGTTGTGCTGTGGTTTTGATGCAGTCTCCTCGTGTAGTGTGTTGTTTGATGCAGTGGTAGAATCGGTCGTGTTGGCTAAATTGGTGTCACTCATCTGATTTATAGGATGTAGCTGGCGGCGATTGTTCTTTTCCCGCTCTCAGATGTTCTCGTTTCGTACCATGGTAGCCGTAAGCTGTTGTAAGCTACCGTGGTCTGCGAGGAACAATATTTCCTTAAGTGCGGGCTCACCGCTCAACACGTCAATGAATGTGTCCAGATGTAAATGGGTGATGCCCTCGAGGTTTGTGCTTGGATATGCGCGGGTGACTAGTCTCCGGATGCGACTAGCCAATTCCGGTAGTGTCTCTCCTGCATGTCATCAGAGTTTTTTGAGTTGGAGATGACTCGTTTCCCTGAGTTCTGTGTCGCCAAACCGTTCTGATAACACGCTATGCGTATGTGGACGTATAGTCAGCTCCAAGATCCGCGAGAACCTGTAGGCTTTCCCATAGAGTTTCGCGGCTAGATATTCCCCCATCTGTTCATTAGTCTACTGATTAGTTCTACTAATTTTTTCGAACTGGACCTTGTAGTTAGCCCAGTCATCTTCCCTGCTAAATTCTGGGGGTGGGGGTGGTGGAGAATGACCTGACATGGTCCACACGGTGAGGTGATAGGTGTGAATCGTGGTAGTGGTGCTATGTGGGAGAGTGACATAAATGCAGAAGCTGGATGGCGTGTTGGTGGCGGTGGTGGTGTTTCCCGTCTGCGATGCTGACGCTGGTGTGCACGAGAATGATGTTTGCATTGATGACGCCGCATATTTGAGTCTGTCGAATCCCGCCCTGATGTGGGTCCATAGACGGGTGTGGGTCTATAGATGGGCGGCTGTGTACTATGGAGGTGATGCGGACGTTCTTTGGGCGGTGGTGGTTGGCGTTCCTCATATGGTGGCAGTGCAGTAGGCTGATGGGCATAATGCGTATGTAGCGTTGGAACGGAGGTACTGATCCCTCCACTTCTCATCGTCCTGTATTCTGAAAATAAGATGGTATATTTACAGGGGGGACAAGGGATATGGTACACGATCATCCGGCCATGAGCCACCTACTGATGATGCGGGTGAATGATAAGAATGTAAAGGGTTGTGGTAATGTCCCCATAGGGGTCTTTGTCGTGATTGTCTGCAGTCAGGGCCTGTATGATATTGGCCTGTCTGATAAGGTTAAAAAATCTGTTCCCGCTTGTGAGCCATCGTGGAAGGTCCCCTCACTTATGGGCGAGAACATTCGTGGTTGTGATGTGGGTTGTCCTACATCCGGTGAATTTAGTACATAGTCGGTAAGCACGATTACCACATCCGTCGTACGAATCTACCTCTAGATTTCGGGATCACTTACTGTCTTTGGATGGTGAGTTTAGCTCACTGAAGGTTGTTGGCGTGAGTTCGCTTCTTGTTCGTCGAGCCCCACATCGGGCGCCACTTGTTGCTCACAGTGTTCTGTCGGGTTATTCTGGCATGAATCGCTTGGCTGTCGCGCCGCATGTGCACGACGAACGAGGGGGCTGGCTAGCTCTGAGTCTCAGGTTTTCGGATCCCGCATGATGTCGCTCTGTGAAGTACATAGACCGGCCCGTAAGGCTGATGGAACTCAATCGTTCCGGTGGAACTGTGCGACCTTTGCTGCTAAGATTAAACTGCATGGTGTCATCCCAGCTATTCGTGTCACCGGTATGTCGCTCCATGTTAATTAACGAATTATAAATATTTAGGAGTACCGTCTCTGTACACCACAAGTATACACGCTCATTGCGCTACCCAGGGGGTGCGCTTTTGGAAACGAATCCAGGACTGGTGGCCCATACCCAGCTAGGGTGGGACGGCCAGTACCCGCCTGGTAGATCCGCGCAACAGTAGCCAAGGTTGACTCATATAGGGAATGTATTATAACGCGTGGTTTCCGAAGCTCTGTCCCCGGGTCCCACCATATTGGGAGGACGGTCAGATGGTCACCTTGGATGTTTTTTTGGAAAATGAGACTCTCAGAAGAAATCTAGATGATTCTCCGACGTTTGAACACTATGATTTTCCACGTTGAAATCGTGGAGGAGGGGGGGGGGGGGGGGTTGGCTCATACTCATGCAGCGAGTATAATATTCAGGAGTCCAAAAGCATGCTATTTATAATCAGAGGTGCAGGAGAATGCTTCTAAGCACTACATTTCTCATTCTTCGGAGCGAGGGCCCAGATACTCCATCCTACCATTTTGTAGGGGGCGGCGGGGGGGGGGGGTGACAGCAAGTCATAGACGCATTCCTCAGCCGACATCCAGCCCGCACTTCGGCCACGTATACAAATTATATTTACCCTTGCATGCGCTTTACGTGACAAATTTGATTTTAAGAGTTGTTGTCAATTTCAGTATCTCATGAGCGTCGCTGGGGAAATCCTTGCTGTAGCGTTACCAATTGGCCGTGCCCAGCCGCCCATCACGGCACATATATTCAATTCTACCCACTAAGACTTTAATCGAGAGTGGGATACTATCGTTTCAAAATTCAAATTTGTATCTTACCTTTACTCACAAAGATGTGTAAAACGGCTTTAGATAATAAATTAGTCAATATGTCACATGTAACTGCCACTACATAAATAGCAGTTACATTGATGGTTTGATTCGTCGCTAAGACCGATCAGTTACGAGTTATCATCAGTCTGTGACGTAAGATATATCTGGCCTAGAACCAGTCACATATTGCTTTTATGGGATGAATGTCAAAAAACGTTGTAACTTTGTTACATCTGCTCAGTCTGCTCCAAATATTCGAATATGATTTTTGAAGTTCTAAACTCAAGTTCAATTTTTTCTTACAGAAATGGGCACAGCCTCCCACGCGTAACCTCTGCCCAAAGGGCAACGGGGCAGCTGCGCCCCTTGCCCCAGCCGTTCCGGCGCCTTTGAAGGTATGCCCCGCTTGTATCTAGGCGTGTTCATTTGGTACAATACAAGTACACCGTCCTGTAGACGTTAGTTTTAACGAATGTGTACACGTATTTGTCATTCTGATTCAAAATGTAGTAATAATAGGATATCCATTCAGCTTATTAGTAAGTGTAGAGATATGGGCATGTTAGGGCTGGAAAATAAAATAATGATTTATTAACCCCTCTTGATTTCTTTTGATTTTTTTTTGATTTAAACATATTTTATTGTAACAAATTGCACAATGGGATCGGGCACACGTTCTTACAACTTCGATTTGCCCTCTCCCTACAGAATTATTATAAGCAGCCAATGATCATGAACACTAAAACAAGGTGAGAGAGAAATAATAAATTAAGAGGTGAGAGAGAGAGAGAGAGAGAGAGAGAGAGAGAAAGAAAGAGAGAGAGAGAGAGAGAGAGAGAGAGAGAGAGAGAGAGAGAGAGGAGAGAGCGAGAGAGAGAGAGAGAGAGAGAAGAGAGAGAGAGAGAGAGAGAGAGAGAGAGAGAGAGATGTGGGGGAGAGAGAGAGAGAGAGAGATGTGGGGGGTGGGGAGAGAGAGAGAGAGAGAGAGAGAGAGAGAGAGAGAGATGTGGGGTAGAAAACGATGTAAACAGATTAAAAAAGAATAGGAAAGAAAAGAACAGCTTCTTCAAACACTTTCATTGTCGGATAGCAGTTAGCTATTAATATAATAGATTAAACAATACGAATAATTGAATTAACAGACCATATTCATGGTTATTCCATACCGTCGTCATTTACCCCCATTTACCCACCCCAACCCTTCCTGTCAACTCCCACCATGCTTTCACCAAGTCTGCTCTTCTCGTTTCTTACACGAAACAAAACTAAAGAGAAACGAGAAATGAGACCCAGTCACCTCCAACCCCGCCCACCCCGCACATTCAAAATGGCTCCACTCCTGTGTATTTAGGTAAATCTGAACTTTTAACCGCCTCATAACTTGGAACGAAAAGTTCGAGGAGATTGACGGTTTAGCGAGCCTTTATTGCATCCCCATCATCCCCTCTCCTGTCGTCATCGTTGTCGTCGTCGTCGTCGTCGTCGTCGTCGTCTGCGGCATCGCATTATCGTGGATGGCCCGAAAAGCAATAGGAGAGTAATACATTAATTGTTAGTACGGGAAGAACTATATACGCAGTAACGACAGCGGAAATAAAGTATATAGCATATCTATGCAGTCATTTCTCTCTTGTCAACAGCGCTTCAAAATGCTCAATGTGCTACTCACTTTGATTAAATTATTGTAATGGTAATGATGCGTAAGAATTTAATTTCTGGTAAGTTAATGTCAATTCGCAGGTCAAGAGAAAATTAGTTTTGTTAATTATTCATTGCAATTGACAAACAGAGCTTTCTTTTGTACTTCAAACGTAAATTTCTCATTGACGCTGCTTGCACGCGCTCACAGAAGTACGCACGCATGCGCGCCCGCGTACGTGCTCACCACGCAGACGCACTTATTGACGGGCGCACTCATTGACGCACGCAGATGCGCGCGTGCGCACACACGTACACACGAACACACGCGAAGGTAATAAAATCATTTACCTGGTAATTCTTAACACTATACTGTGAAGGCATTTTCAGCTTTCCACTTAATAACATATTTTATTCTTTTTTTTAGCTTTTCACACTATTATTTTATTCTTGTGCCGGTCCCATCATGGAAGACGTCCAAAATTCGTCATTACATTGGATAAAGACCATCAGTGTTTCAGGGGCCAGGCATGTTGCTGTGGTGTGAATTCTATCGGCTGGCATCGATGGCACAAAATGGAATTAATTTGCTTTTTGGCAGAGATATCATCGTTTTACGGGGAATAGAAATCGGTCATCCATTAGCAAATCACAATAACATATACACTTTGCTGGGAGATAGGTGTCGGACATATTTTACATCCTGCTATAGAGGATCTGGACTGTGGGGACGGGGTATGCTGTAATCTAAACTGTCAAATCAATGCATGACAATAACCAATCCTACTTCAATGCATACATCTCTTATATTGGCATGTGGTGGTATAAAAGAAACGCAAATTAAAACAGTAGAACGATTCTAATAAAATGAGAGAGAGAGCGAGAGAGAGAGAGAGAGAGAGAGAGAGAGAGAGAGAGGTATGTAATCGGACTACGCGGGTCTGAAACCTCCTCTATATACCAACACTGAACCTTTAGGCCGTGTGAATTTCTCCGAGACGACACTAGAAGATATTTCGCATTCACATTCCTCGTCCCAATTCTTGAATCTATTTCCTCGCTCAATCATAGAACATCATAATCAACTGCGCTACGTGTATGCTGGCGTCACAATCATGACATCATGAATGATTAGATTAAGCCCGTCTTTAACGCTGCCATATGCAGCAACATCACGGAGTCGAATTAGTTTCAACATATTTAACAGCTACCTGCATAGTTTTCTGGAAATTGATAGTCAGAGAGTTCAGAGCTCGATCGATCCCAACATGAGCGTGGTGTTGGTGGAGCGCAGATAGAGACTGGGGGGACATAGCTAAATGTTGAAAGGTCCATTTTGAAGCTGCCTTCAGATATTTTTATGTCGTTCGACTTGAAGTATCTCCCACACTGAACGCTGAATCCCTGGCCAGGAAGTTAGAGGCTGCCGCATCATACGACGATATGCTCAGCCAGTGTAAACAAACAATCTGTTTCTCTCACGAAGTGAGGGAAGTGTCACATGACCTGTCCTGCAAGTTTATAAGGTGCCTTGCTGAGAGAATTCTTGATGAGTAGGGGAGACAGCGGGCCGAGGTGTTAGCGCGGTCGACTGGTAAACAGATGGGCGGGGTTCTGGCAATCCTGTGGTTGATGAACAGTCGATTGAAACACAGACAATCTCCTTCAATCCTCGTTGCCTCTCTCCAGCCAGGAGTATAAATGGGTACCAGAATAAAAACTGGTAAAGTTGCCAATAAGTGACTGAAATGTAAATCAGCCTAGATGTGGCGTGGATGGGACTTGGAATCATGGGCACGAAAAATGCCAATCAAAACAATATAACTTCTTCCTGAATTCTTGACTAGGCGTGGAGATGATTGGCCATGGTGTTTGCGTGGTCGACTGGTAATCAGCCGGGTGGGTATCGAATTCCGCTCGACTCTCATGTGATCAAGTGACTGACAAGCATTCAGGGGAAACATAGGGAATCTCTTTCACTCATCGTTGTCTCTCTTTACATAGGAGTATAAATGCATACCAGTGTAAAAGAATTGGGGAAGTTACCAATAATAGACTGAATTAGAAACCAGCCTAGATATAGTGTGAATGTGAAATGGAATCATGGACTTGATATCCGCCAATCATGACCTTAATCCATGTCACGGGTACAGCCAGGGAGAGCCTCGTGCTTTGGGTTGCAAGTCCTGCAAGCCTAATTCAGCCTAAAGTCGCTCAGCTGACTTTAACTCTATGCCGCTGCCTCGATCTACATACATAAGGAATAGAACCGGCTCTGGATGTATCTCCGAAGAAGTACTTTGGGAACTCACGGGAATATCAGCGAGTAAACAAATAAGAACTCACAGACCGTGGAAAGACCGTTACCATCGTCTCTCACTACCTCCAGAAAGCTATACAAGGGGCAAAAGATCAGACAGCCGACCGCTGCAAAACAGCCAAGCAGCCACTGCTTTAAGAGTCAGCTAACAGACCGTTGGAAATCAGCCAAACAGGCATGTATTTTGGTATGATATTATGATCATATCCGGCTTTGCATTCACCTTATTTGTGCAGGCCGTTGATTTGTCTGTTCCATACCAATCTCGCTGTTACAAGTGGATCGATTTTACCACTATTTATTATACCGGTCATCTTCTAAAGTTCACATTATAATAGAAGATCGCCGATCAACTAGTTTGTGCTCAAACTTATTTCTTTTGTCAAACCGTTTAGTCAGCTTTTCCGCACCCTCATCTGCTGCTGGAAACAGTCTCTAGACAGCAGCTCGCTTGGAATAACCCCTGTCACACATAACGCCATGGATAGATAGAACATTCGTAATGCTACACTCCTGCATACGCCACCCTAAGTTCATCTCGCAGTCACTACAGATGCGCTGGTTTTATTTTCCAATATCGCACCTTACACTTGGGGCAGGGAAAGCGCATGAGAAGCCATTCTCGCTCCTCGCCCTGTTAAGCCTTTCTTAGGCTAACTCACTTGGAACATTGTATGCCCCTTCGACCGACCGCCGCTCATGTCCTAGCATTTCAGACTGTCAGAAGAAAGGCTATGCCATTGACTGCGTTCGGTGCACACGCCGCCCCTCATAACGCTTTGTAAACAGCCATAACTAAAACACATTCGAAAGATATTTGCCCAATTGAAAGTCATAATCTGCAAAATTATCCGCACTCGCCTCGCAGCTGTCTCCAAATGTCTTGAGAAGGTACATCCACGCTCTTATCGTAGACAGACAGAATCACTTTCCCATCCGCCCTTGCCCAACTTGTAAGCAGGACATGGGCTAAGAGATTCGCGCTCGCATAGTGGTGCTTCCTCTATTGTAACTATACACCACTTTACCCTCTCGTCGAGATACCGGACTAATAGGTGCATGTGCCACAACTCTTTTTCCGCTTGTTTTGTTCGTAGCTGTCATAGATATTTACGTCTGCATGACCATTTATTTATATATGTGTTTACATGCGATGTCTTGAGTATTTGTGATGCGCGTTCGTTTTATGTGCTTAGTCTATACGTCATTCGCCGCTGCGCATGTGTTTTAGTTAGTCTCTAATCAATTAGGTCACGCCGCGAGAGAGATAGCACATAAGACGTTGTCGTCAGTCAGACAATGAATGGACTTTGCAATCACGATTGCGCCATGATCGGTCCGCTGTTTGGAATGCCCAATGTGAGCCCACCGTATCTGTTCCTTGCTATAATGCATGTGCCGCTTTACCCTGAATGCCATTATTGTCTTTTGTCATGGTCGTTGGTGTGACTCGGAGGTCATTTGATGGGCACCGTCATACTGACTTTCGATCATGTCTATTAACAGTAACATAATAATAACTTATGGTAGAGCTTGGTCACTGAGGCACAAAGCATGCGCACCGGCTAAATTTGCAAAGTCGTAGTATAGGTACACAAAAGCCTACAGTCGGCGAACTGTAGCCTAAAATGACCACTACGAAACATCAGGAGTGGCATCGACCAATAATGCTTTACCTCCCCGCTTTCTGGCTTATACACACACTATTGGTAGGAAACATTTAGGCTTATGTTTTGGAACAATCTGTCGAAATTTTGGACAAGGCATCAAGACCATCAGATCGTAATCCTGTCTCGTTCATTTCACTTATTTTGAACCGCGAGTCAGCAATGATGGTCACAAAATTAAACACATCTAGAGTTGAGCTCTAAAAAGCTGAAACAGGAAGGCAATCTGGAAAGGATCTTCTTCCCTTCTCGTCTTGCTTTTCTCTCTTCCCATCACTTCGTAGACTTTGGCGCACCTCTAGGGTTAGGCATAAGCGAGCTAACACATTAGTTTAGGTGCCACAAGTTATCTCTTATTTCGCTAGGTGATATATTTATATAACATCAATCCATTTTCGATGGAGAGCCCTGTCTAAAGGAGATATGGGACTATCTATACACATAAAGTTGAGCTAGGTCTATACAGGTTCATAAAATAGGCCGTGACTTGAAATGATACTGCATGCACCTCATGATGTAATACCCTCTTATTTCCATATGCTTAAAAGTTACTCATCTTCGTCCATAGTGTCCGCTCTATACGAGAATTGTTTCCATATACCCGTATATACCCATGTGGGTATTATCGCTGTTTCACATATCTTTTTATGCCAACGTAAAATTAATTCGCCACAGTGCCTTTTCATTGTGATTATTGAAACCTTACTGGCGGAGCCAGCTATCTAGAGCCGCCTCGACTCATTGCCCAGAAATCCGCCAAGTAAGGACGTCACTTTCTGATCCAAGCAAAGCCCCTGCTAACCACTATGACATCTTGCCCAGAAGAGGCTGATTCTACGATCGAGTTTAGCCTGCAGCTGGGGCTCGGCTCCATTCACATATGGGTGATCTGTCCCACGTGCATCCATAGATCCAGCGGCTGTTTCTGGTATTAACATATTTTTTGGGAGACATTAGGAAGAGCTCTGCTCCAGTTGGATGCAAGAGACAAGTGGTATGCCACTCCTCCGAGATCAGATGGCAATCGCCATCGCGCATGCAGCACCCACTTCCCCAGTGAGGACAGCTGCCACGCTGCCACGCCATTGCCCATTGTCATGACAGCCCCCCCCCCCCCCCCCCCCCCCCCGGTACGCCACTGCTGACCACTCGAGACTAGTCGCAGATCGTCCTCACCAGCGCCACTGCCAACTTGTGGGGTCAGAGCATGCCACCACCTCAGAGACTGCCGCCCTTCATTGACCCCTCTGACTACAAATAGTAGGAACATATTTCAAAAGCATGCACAGACCACTTCATGAATGAAACCAAAGAAAGATTTCACAGATGCATACATGTCTAACACAAAGAAATGAATGATGAGGATACCTTACTTCGGACAAGGAAAAGTCGAGAAAGGGTAGAAACTTAGGCTCACTTCTTTGCAGTCCAAACACGAATACGAAACATTGCTTTCCAGTCCTCCTGGAAGCTGAGGATTCATGGATCTAAACTTCCCATAAGACCTCTTCGATGATAAACGTGTCTCAATAATGCTATAGAACTGTGATAGCTTGAAGGCTCCAAAGACCATCTTGAACCAACACGAGCTTGTAATCTGGAACACATGAGTCAAACATCATATTCTCAAGTGTAGCATATCAAATAAACTGTGCAACACGAGTTCATGACTTGTAAGTATACTAAGGATAGCGCAACAGCAAGTGTCAATGTTTGGGCATACTGTTCGAATGCTGGATAATACGCTGACTCAGAAAGCAGTATAATTTCCAGTACTGTATGGGTGGCAAGGACAGTGCACCATGATACCAGCATGATAAGCTCTTTACTATCAAACCTATATCGTAGTCTAAGACCTCTAAGATCATAACGGAGCTTAAGATGTTGGCAAAGGGCACGACATGGTGGGGAAGGTTGGACGAAACTGATTGCAGCTGAACTAAAGGTTCACTCAGTCTAGCCGCAGAAGTCAAACATCATCAGTGTAATCCGTATTCGCTGAAATATACTTATGTGCACAAGTTGTAATGTTCCAGACACCAGCACACCGGGCTGAGCACATCATCATCCAATTGAAACAGTCCAGACTTATTGCTACATAGGTATAACATTTGTTGCTTCTGGTAACTCTAAAACAACTTTCGAATGCCTTTGTGGGCAAGCAACTAAAGACATTTTCAAACTAGGACAATTTAATATTAAGACCGAAATATTTACCCCACTTTTTCTCCTCAACACAATGATTTCCCCTATTGTAATGTAGTGATGCGAACTTTGGTGCCCGTATTTTCTTAAAGTTTTTAGCACTCATCGGTTTAAAGTAACCTGCGATACTCTACTAGCAGAGAGGATCGTTATGAAATTTTGTAAATACATATTTGGTATTCGCAAAAATGTCACCAGTTATGCAGTCCGTTACGAATTTGGTCATCATGGGCTTTATATATCCTGCTTGGCGCTTACAATGAAATATTGGTTCAGGCTGTGTGCAATAGATGGTCTTTTCATGGTCCGTATGCTGAATCTTGTTATAATATAGCGAGAAATTTTGATTGGTCGCCCATTATCAGGGGACTGTTTGCCTATTTTAGTTTCCATTATGCATAAAACAAACTACCTATTTTTCAGCCGAAATCTGATGTTAAGAAATTAAAACTTTTAATGTAGTCCAAATATGTCGACGTTCAGAAATATAACCTTCTAAACAAAAATGTTAAATTACGCTCTTATGGATTGTTTAAGGTTAACTTTGAGATGTAAATCTTTTACAACGAAAGATTTCACGAAACTTAGAGTTAGTGCACCCAGCCTGGCGATTGAACTTGAGTAGTAGTGTCGGAATTAAAATGATACCACCTCCCTCAACTGGCCGCCGTTCGGCGATCCGTGGCCATGGAAGGCCATGGACAATATAAAACTCCCGTGCGGACCCAACTGTCTGGGAGAACCTCCTCAGGATACCGGCCAGTGGCCAGCCTCTCTCTCTCTCTCTCTATTCTGACCAGTATCATGAGGAGGTTTTTCTACCTATCCTACCTATCCTACCTATCCTACCTATGTACCTATCCTACCCCACCTATCTCCTAACCCACCCTGTTGCTATTCCAGCCGGCTGGTGTGTGTGTGTGTGCGTGCGTGCGTGCGTGCGTGCGTGCGTGCGTGCGTGTGTGTGTGTGTGGTGCTTTGACCCCACACTGGGGAGTGTCACGGTGGGTCGTTATCTAACCTGGTCATATTACCCCGGCCCTAGTGTCTTACCTAGTTTCGAAATTTCAGGTAAGTTCTAGCGAGGTCTTTTGAGCGGATTTGAATGCCAGTCTGCAGCCTGGGAATCCTATGCAATTCAATACTCTATTGATTGACCCACCGCAACACCACTAAAATCTCGGCGCTTAGTAATCTTATCTCTGAGCGTGAGTTGTAAAATTGCTGTTACTGCAATATCTCGAAGTGACGTCAAGATCTAGGGGGACTGATAAGCGCAGCAATACAGCAATGAGAACACATAGTTTATCAACTATAATTACTAATGAATACATGGCCAGGGTAGTTAATGCGTGGGATCCTTGTTTTGTGTTTATTTGCAAACTTAAAATCACAGGTTCAAATCTCAATATTAGCATTTGTGGCTAACTCGGGCATTTCTGGTCCGATTTTAAAATGGTAAACAGTTTTGAAATTCTCATTCCGGTCCTAATCGGTGCCACGAACGACGAGAATGAAGTGATTTCTCGGTACAATATACGCATACACTCTCTCACAATACTGACACGTGGATCTGACGCATGTGCGCTAAGCATTATTACGGACTTAGCCATACCTCTCTCATAAGGCTTTATACATGTGCGTGCACTATCCTATCAAGGGGGCATGCATGTGCACCGCCCATTTGGAGACAGGCACCCACAGGGATATACACCCCCGGTACTGATCACCATCACCACACATAATAGAGACAGGCATCCACAGGGATATGCACCACCTACAAGTACTGATCGCCACACATAATAGGGTCTGAACACCCAGACAGGCATCCACAGGGTCATACACCACCCACGCTACTGATCGCCACACATAATAGGGTCTGAACACCCATTTAGAGACAGGCATCCACAGGGATATACACCACCCATAATAGGGTCTGAACGCCCAGACAGGCATCCACCCACAGGTACTGATCGCCACACATAATAGGGGCTGAACACCCATTTAGAGACTGGCATCCCCCCACAGGTACTGATCGCCAGCACCACACATAATAGGTCTGAACGCCCAGACAGGCATCCACAGATACTGATAGCAACACATAATATGGTCAGAACGCCCATTTAGAGACAGGCATCCACAGGAATATACACCATGAGTACTGTTGCACAGATTCGCGCTATTGCAAAGCAATTCGGCCTTAGAGGCGACTGTAAGGCCAAGAAAGCCGACCTGCTCCAGATGATCGACCAGATCCGTGCCAAGAAGTGGCAGAAGCGACTCTCCCGAGCAATGAATACGGGAAGGTTTCGAGCACTTACCGAGGATCCTTGGAATCCCCACAAGAAAGCGCAGTGGATACATGAGTTTAGTCAGTTGGACGAGGGGGTGACTGCTAGCTTGTGAGCCAACGCTGTAGCGAGGTGGATTGAGGCCCATTCACCGGAGCGCTTAACTCTCCAACGCAGGGGCCCACGCACCATATGCAGGCATCCACAGGAATACACACCATGAGTACTGTTGCACAGCTTCGCGCTATTGCAAAGCAATTCGGCCTTAGAGTCTACTCTAAGGCCAAGAAAGCCAACCTGCTCCAGATGATCGGACAGGTCCATGCCGAGGAGTGACAGAAGCAACTCTCCCGAGCAATGAATACGGGAAGGTTTCCAGCGCTTACCAAAGAGGATCCTTGCAATCCCCACAAGAAAGCGCAGCAGATATGCGAGCGTCATCAGTTGGACGAGGAGGTGACTGCTAGCTTGTGAGCCAAGACTGTAGCGAGGCAGATGGAGGCCTATCCACTGGAGCGCTTAATTCTCAAGCGCAGGATCGTTAAGCAATGCCAAGGTCTGAGCCCAGCCGGAGCATAACGGGGCCGAGGTCTGAACCCTTAGCCTGGAGCATGAGGCGAGAAGGCGAACACATTCTCGACCAGCATCTCGGCGAAAGGGAGACAGAGGATAAAGGACACTGGTCAGTACGCTGGATATTCTTCAGAGGTCTAGAAGGAGACCTCACAGGCCAGATCATGCAAAAGATCCAGCAGACTGTCCAGAACGCCTTCTACCTCCGCTACACCGATACCTATCGCATCCGTTACATCGAAGACGGTAGGGTGATGCTCTTCCACAAGAATGCTCCAGGGAGCCCATGGCTGAACACGATAGGAGCAGCTCAGGACTGGGTGGTAGCAAGAGAGCAAGCCCGCCTGGACACAGACAATATCAATCGACCCAACACCAAGGGGGCTTTCGTTCGATCAATCAACATCGAGGTCAGGGCTATCATCGACTGCAAACCTCTGCTTGGGAAAGGCCCCCTCCCAGACTGGCAACGACAGAAGAAGAGTATGACTACCCTTGACACCTACAGGGACAACATGTGTCTCTGGAGATGTCTAGCAGTCCACCGAGGTGCGAGAGCTGATAGAAGTACAGCTCCTTCACGAGAGGTTGCCACACAGTTCTACGGCAAGACAGTACCTGATGTCCGCAAGATCTCGCTGGATCAGCTGGACAAGGTAGAGTTCTTAGCCAAGATCGGGATTTGCGTGTATGACTCAACCGAAGAGGGCACCTGCCACATGATCAGGCAGGTGACTCACTACCGTGACACCATGCCCATCGGAGTGTGGGACCACCACGCCTTCTACATCAAGATCATCTCCAAGCTGACACATACTCTAGTCTGTAGTCACTGTCAGCAGAGGTTTACAGAGGCATGCAATCTTCAACGCCACATTGATCACTGTACAGGCGGCAAAACAAAAATCGTGTGTCCTGGGGAGAAGGTTGAGACGCCACAGTCTGCGTATGTGAAAGCCTTCTATCCACCCCAACCAATCAGATCAGTGGCTACTCGTTGGATCAAGTGTGAGTAAAAAAACAGAGGCGTACATATACACCATATAGAGGGTGGACACGGTGGCGAGCGTTGGATCGAGGGCACTCCCGTAGATGGTTATGATCCGACCACCAACACCGTTTACCAGTTCCATGGCTGTCACTGGCACGGGTGTTCACAACACCAGCGAGGTGAGGATGCTGAACAAAGATACCGCAAGACAGTCCTGAGAGAGGAAAAGCTGAGAACCTCTGGATGCACGCTTGTGGTACAGTGGGAGCGCCGAATAAAATACTGCCCAAGCGTCCCTAAACGAGTTCGGACTGTCCCATACCCACACTTCATAGTTTACGACTTCGAAGCACTCCTAGATGGTATCAAGACTCATCCTACGGAGACTCTCACGACCGAAAGTACTCACTTACCTATCCCTGTGTCAGTTGGCTGCTCCTTAGAGGGCGCCACGAGTGAGCCCACTCACCGTTGCACTCCTAACCCCAAAGAACTGATCAGAGAGTTCATGCTGGAGATCCAACAGCGAGCATCTCAAATCCGGACAGAGGTTAGGGCACAGTACATACCGACAGACCTGGACAAGCTCCCAAAGCGACAGCAGCGAATGATCAACGAGTGGTGTGACCAAGTGCCTGTACTTGGGTTCAACTCTGGGCGGTATGACCTGAACCTCATCAAGAAGTACTTTGTCAATGAGCTGACTGATAGTACAGGTACAGTGAAAGTCGCCAAGAAGGCTAGTCAGACCATGTTCCTCATAACACCTGAGCTACAGTTTCTCGATGTGCTGAACCACCTCGGCCCAGGAGTCTCATACGAGGTATGGGTCAAAGCATAAGGGTGTACATAGCAGAAGAGCTGGCTCCCATATGAATGGTTTGACACACATGAGAAGCTCAACTATCCAGGGCTTCCTGACTATTCAGCATGGACATCTAAGCTCAAGTGTGGCTACCGCTTGACGTGAACAGAGTTGGAACAGTGTAACCAGACATTCAGCGAGCATGGAATGCGGACATTCGCCGACTGCAACAACCTGGACGTCAGTCCATTCATCGAAGCCCTAGAGTGGATGCGGGAGTTCTACACAGAATGAGAAATAGACATCCTCAAAGACAGTACAGGTACAGTGAAAGTCGCCAAGAAGGCTAGTCAGACCATGTTCCTCATAACACGGTGTCTCTCCCAGGTGTGTCACTGCAGTACCTCCTACATGGAACCGCTCAGCACATGCCAGATGTTAGCCTCTATTCACCAGACAAGGAAGCCTACGAGATGCTGACGGGTGCTTTGGTTGGTGGTCCCAGCATCATGTTCACCAGATACCACGAGGCCGGTGTGACTCGAATCCACCAGAGTGAGCATGTCTGCCAATGTCTACTCGGCTACGACGCAAATGCTCTGTACCTGTCACATATGCCCAAAGAGATGCCATATGGTAAGGAGAAAGTATGCCATTGGTCCAGTGCTAGTGGGGTAGCTAGCTTTAAGGAGGATCTCATAGTAGACCCCTGGTTTGGGTTTGCTGAGGTGGATATAGAGGTCCCCAAGGCTCTGTGGGCAGAGTTCGAGGAAATGCCTCCTTTCTTCTATAACTGCGAGATCCCGGTAGAGGCAATCTCGTCTGAGATGCTGACATATCTAGGGTGAACAGGAAAGAAGCGGGCCACCACTCAGAATCTGGTCGGTGCCCTCTCTGGAAAGAAGCAGCTGCTGTATGCCCCGACCCTCAAGTGGTATATAACCCATGGCCTGGAGATCACTGCTGTATACCGCACCATAGACTATGAGGCCAAGCGCCCATTTGAGTGGTTTGTGGAGAATGTTATGGGGGCCCGCCACTTGGGATATGTAGATAAGAGCAAAGCGCTCTTGTCAGATCTCTTCAAACTCCTCGGCAACAGTACCTATGGGAAGCTCATCGGGGCCCTAGAACGCCATAGCAACACCAGTTTCATGAAGGATGAACGCGTGGTAGACAAGGCCCTGCGTAGTGCATGGTTTGAAGATCTCGAGGAGATTGGTGAGTCAGACAAGCTCCAGAGTCACAAGCCGAGAATCACAATTCGAAGGCCCTTTCAGGTGGGGATAGCCGTTTATGAGCTCGTGACACTGCGAATGCTGGAGTTCTACTACGACTTCGTCTATCGCTACGTAGCTCGCGACAGCTTTGAGTATGTGCAGATGGACACTGACTCCACGTATATCACTATAGCAGGGTCCAACCTCGACGACGTCATCACCCTGGGATACGAGCAGAGTACCAGGCTCATAAGTGGGACTGGCTAGCTTGGGACAAATGATCTGGACGGACTCCGGGACTGTTCAAGCTCGCGTTCGAATGCTCTCGTGGCATCGCTCTCTGCTCCAAATGCTACTACGTGGAGAGTACAGCTGCAATTAAGTGCTCGGCTAAGGGAATGCCAAAGCGGCAGAATGAGGTCTCTTGGCAGAGGTTCTACAGTGCCCTACATGGCGGGGTGTACAGAGCTAAAAGCCGAGGCCTATGCATGTGCAACCAGGGTATGGTGACGTATGCGCAGGAAAAACTTGGACTCTCCGCTTACTATGATAAGTGCCATGTGCTGCCAGATGGGCTCCATACCGAGCCCCTCGAGTATCATGTTAGCACCCCTAGGGGGTGGTAGCTGTGTGTCTTCAGGGACTTGCTGAAGCACTTCTATGACAGATGGCCGGCTAAGCACTCTGTGGTGGCGTACCAGGTAGTACAGTGCAGGCCGCCCCTCCGCATCCACATACCTGTCAAGCCTGTGAACATCTATCGACCAGTTAGGATCTGTTGCACGCCGTCGACCACCTTCCAGCTCACCAGGCTAATACAGGTACCGAACCAGAGCATCAGGTGGTAGGCACTCCTCTCCCTTGTTCGCTCCTCTAGAGCTGTGTCCAGTAGAGTGTCTGATAGCCTCTACTGGCCTATTCCTGATTAGCCTAGTAACCTCGGCATTGAATCTCTCCACCACAGCAGGCAGCCCTCTCACTCATATTCTAGAACGTTCACTCAGCGCGGCCATTTCCTGGGCGTATTGGTGTGGGAACAGTCTCTGCCAGTGCCTGATTCCACCGCTCAACGATAGGCTGGAACAGTGATGCCCTACTTCGCCTCGCCTAACTGCCACACCATGTTTCCGCATGAGGGCTGCAGTCTCCCCTCTGAACTCCTTACCCTCATCCATCTACAACAATTCCGGCCACTGGAGGGGATTTTCGGAAGCCTCGCATACACCCTGGAATGCCTGGGCCACCTGGCCAGCTGACTTGTCTGTGAGCCGTACTTCCGCCTTGTACCTGCTGGCGACATCGACGATGGTGAGGGCATACTTGTAGGTCTTACGACCAACCGAGTCATGTGGAAGGAATAGAAGATCTGCCTGGTGAACTCTGTTCAGGACAGTTTCCTTGCAATAGGCATGCCTGATGTGCCGTGGACGAGGTCTGTATATCTGACACATCACCTGGTGGCTGACCCACTGGCTAACTGTCTCCAATGTGAAGTTGTGGCCCTTGCGACGTGCAGCCTTGAGTAGTTGAGGGGGCTCATGGTAATATCCACCAGGCTGATAGTAGAGATCCTCAAGAAAGACGGTTGATAAACTCCCGGATTTCATCCCTGATGTTCACTTGACGTCCTGTCACGCATGGCCTGTGTGAACTCTAAAAAGATGAACAGATGGACGCCATTCATTCGACCATTACTGAAGATCTCCTCAAACACCTCCGTACACTGGCATCTAATCTCTGCTGGATCCTCACTAAACAGTAGTTTATTGACCAACCCTCGGAAGTTAAGGGACTTGACGAGGTCGTACAGAGAGGCCATCCTTATATAGTACAGCTTAACTGTTCGGCGGCCCAGATGGCCGCGAGCACTATGGCAACGTATGGTAGCCAAGGGCTTGCGACACCAGAGAATGTGCCTACTCCTGAGGTGGTGGCTGGTATGGCTTCAGAAATCTTCTCCACCCCATGGAGAGCATTGTTGGCGATGTTGCAGACCATCTCGCCAGCCTTTGTTGTGAACAGAGCAATCAGAGTCCCAACTGCTGCCCGCGGACTGATAGAACCTTTTACGTAAGTGCGATAGATTCCTTTCGCTCTGTGCACTGGCTTGCGGGATTCAGGATCTACATCATCATACTCACCCGCAGTCTCTGCTACATCATAGTCGTCTACATCATAATCATCCTCCTCATCATAGTCCTCCTCATAGTCCTCGTCATCTATGTCCTCGACTGGATCAGCCTCTAGTTCATACATCACTCTGGGGATCAGTCACTGGGGCAGCTATATAGTAGCTTTAAACTGTAGTCTATAGCATGGCCTCCACAATCTTGAATGCTGGCGTCTTTGCCTTAGCGAACTGGGGACTCAGCTTCGCCGACAAGAAGGAGACAGAGGTCGAGCATGAGCATCATAACCAGGCAATGGAGAAGCTGTCTAAGGAGAAGTCTGAGTACAGCAAAGCACTCGAGCATATGCGCCAGTGGGAGGCACGCCGACGACAACTCCGAGCTCAGGACAACCAGAGCCTCAAAGAGGCAGATGACAGTCTCGATGAGTACTACGAGGCTGTAAAGATATCTGAGCCAACGCTCGACTATGAACCATCGACAGGTCAGAAGACAGCAGAGCTTATAGTAGTGGTGGCAGCTGCAGCGGTGACGACAGGAGTCATGCTCTACACACGCTCAAGCTGAATACCTGATGTGTTCGACATGCATACCTTTGCATAGCCAAAGTAAAGTACCATCACACCTGATGCGCAAGTCCCAGCTATGAGGTTTCCGATGTTGAAACTCTGGTGACAGCCCTCGAGTGCTGACTCGAGGTCGTCGCTTCTACTGGTTAGGCGCAGAAGTGCATATGACATAGTTTTCTGTCTGTAGAGTTGGAAATCAGCCAGCTCTCATACCTCACCAAGAACATTTGTCCCAGCAACCACAAACTTGAAGTCATCTAGCTTATCCACCTGCTGGATGGCTCCTCCCTTCTGAACCAGGACTGCAACAGTGACACAGCCCAATGCACCATGATGCAATGTCAGCTCTACCCGTTGGTTAGCTGTGGCTTGGACATGCTGGTGTTCTCGCTCCACATGCATGATCTGCTGTTTGGAACCCGTTTGCTTCAGCTCCTGGTCATTCTCGTTATGCCAGACATGAAGTCTTGGAGCATTCATCGTCGCATCTGCAAGCTGCTCAGTGTACACCCGGAGGAACAGCCTATCCTGCATGGCAGTCGGATTGACGTGCATGTTCTCGAGGAGGGTTAAGAGTGGAACTGCCATGGGCTTCTCGACACCTGCCTGTAGTTCGAATTCCGTGAACTCCTCATTGCACCCCACAGCGTAGTACCCCTTTCCCTTCGCATAGAAGGTTGGGCCATGGGTTCTCATCGTGTATACTGGGTTGAATGACCATCAGGCAGTCCTTCCGCGGATCAGTGCAGTGTGATGTCGCGGGTTCAATGGCCCCATCCAGATGTTGCACATACTGCAGCATGTTTAAGGTCTGGGTATATTGAGGAGTTAAACGACTGCCATGTTTGGTAAAGTTCTCCAGCAGTTTGTCTATAGGCAGCAGGACAAGTCGGCATGGCAGTCAGCATGACAGCCATGGCGTGCACTGTCCCACTGTGACAGGGTCCGAGGACTGCTTCGTGACATCAACATTATCCACGAGCGAGCCAAGGTCACATCTCCATCTGATGTGGAGATACTGGCCACCATAAAGGAAGGAGCACCAGCTTGTAGTACAAAAGAACTCCTGACTCGGATACTCTACCAGAAGTTTGACAGCACCCAGGTCAGGGCACTCAACCTACCTCCTGTGGCCCAAACCAACAGTACTGTTAATCTAGCTCTCCTAAGGGCGAGGGTCCAACCCAAAGATCTACTAACGGTCGGGAAGTGGGCTGCCAAATTTAGCTTCCATAGCCAGGAAGTGCGAGATATACTGGATAGCCTCCAGTCTGGCGCAAATAACTACTTCAGGGAGGATGTCAGTGCCGCTATAGCAGAGAGCCACGACACTGGTCATGCAGAAGGTACTCAGGATAGGCTCACTGTTGGCCGCAAGGAGGCTGTTGAGCACATCTTCAATGAAAGAGGGCACAGGAGATTGGACAGTAATCTTCCAGCATTTCTGAAATTCCCAGATAACTACCAGGACTACCTCATCAAATCCACTCACAAGTCAGATGCTAGTCACACATGGAAAAAGTGGATCTTCCATGAGAAGTTCCAGAAGAAGAGAGCCGTAGACTCTGACCCTCAGTGGGTAGAGTTTAAGCTATAGGCTTCTGACGAAGTTCCTCAAGCTTCTGACGAAGTTCCTCAAGCTTCTGACGAAGGTCCTCAAGCATCTGACGAAGTAGCGGAGACCGCGGACGAAGTTGCTCAGCCCTCTGATGAAAGAAAAAAAAGTTGCAGTGGCTGCGACAGTCTGTCAGCGATGACACGTAGAGGATGCTAGTTTCCTGGCTGGATTCAGTTTGTAGGTGAAGGTCTGAGCCTTTTTCAGAGATGGCTTGAAGTGTGACAACTTACCTGTCTCCTTGTTGCTAAAGATGAAGAGGTAGAACTCAGCTGCTCTCTGTACACCTTTGGTCTGTCAGAGGTTTAGGCTGTCGTATATGGTCTCGAGCAGGGCACTTGGAGCTGAAGTATAGCAACCGGGCATTGTGCCGGATGTCCGGTGAGATCTCGTGGGTGTACTTCTGAAAGAGGATGAAGACAGTTATCTTTGTGTGCTGGATGCACCTCGTGATGTTGCTGAGGTAGGTGACTGTCTTCTGGTCCATTGCAGGGTCATCGATAACTAGAACAAGTGGTTCTGTCAGTCGGGCTTCCAGCAGCTTCTCCTTCAGTGCTTGCAGGTTCTGCGTCTTGGTGATTGGGCCATTGTACCATTGATCATTACTGTCAACCGCGTCAGCGGCTGAGTCAGACACCAGAAGGATGTATTGAGAGTGTAGATGTTCGGCCAGATGAGCCCGTGCAATGATCAGCACCACCTGGCCAGCATCAGCCGGCCTACTGTCGAATGGTACAGACATGCGTGCGGAGGATGGTTAGCACTTGGTCGGCGGTAGCCTCGTCTATATCTGGGAGACTAAATGGCAGTACATCCTGCACCAGCTCTTTTGCCTGCAGAGCGGGGAATCCTGCACCTCCGAAGGATGCGATGGAGACATCAAGCATGAAATCCCAGCAGCAGCTTAGAAGATAGCGTAGAGGGCCTGTGTCAGCACCCATAGTGTCTAGTACATCCAGTATCTGGATGATACATGCAAGGGAAGCCATGACTATCCTGTGGTCTTAAACGGCAAACCAAAGAACCCTGACTTCTTCACCTCTGGTAGCCGGAGGATGGCGGTAGCACCTGTTTGGCCGTCGACAGTGATATGTCTCAGGCCGAGGGTGCCTATCTTGAGCTTCTCTCCATCCTGTCGGAATGAGCTCCGTGGTTTCAGGAGATCCTTAACCTGGTCCTGTGCATAGGACTCAGCCATAACCTTGATGGCTGCAGCCTCATCGACCCCGAGCATACCTCGTATCGTCGCCCTCTCCTTGATGCCCATCCCCTTGTAAACAGTCTTGGCCTTGTTAATGGCAAATTGTCCTACCATATCAGTATTCCCAATGAGATCTCGGGCTGGGATGGTACCTCGGTTCTCCCGCAGGCCTCCCTTCTCACCGAAGTCTAGGAAGGCGATAGGTGCAACAGTGTCATCTGAACTGAGGCGTGCCTCGCCCAAGTGAGCAAGATCGCCTAGCTCTTTGCTTTCTAGGTCTGTAAGTGACAGATGGCTTAAACCTACTAGTCATACCCCCAGTGAAATAGTTGGGCATAGGAGGACCACGCAGTCGGGCAAGGTAATAGGTAGCAGTGTTCAGGGTACTGGCCCTCTCTGCAGGGGCATGCCTTGTGGGCAGTCCACCATTCACGGGCATTGGCGATCCTCAGTCCGCATGCTTGACTATGGGCTACACACCGCCCTCTGACACACCATGCCTCATATTCAGAGGTTTTAAACGTAGGCGACGCTGATCTCAGACATTGTATTTGTTTCTAGCCCTAGAACCGCAGCCTCCATTAGTGTAACATGTTCACCCATGATCTTGGCGGAAGCAGGGTAGGCGGCACCACTGAGGGCGATCTTTGGGATGGGGTGAGTTATTCTGAGACAGTGCCCGGCCACCCCACTCACCACTGTAACGAGGACAGCCACAGAGGTGGCAGGAAGAACCTCATTTCCCCCTGTCATCTTCACCATGGCCACATTCGCCACCAAGTTACTGGCGACATGGACTGCCAGAGGTTTTGCGATGGTCAGTAACTTCTGTGTCTTGTTTCGCAGCAGGTTCTCCACCTTCTGAACACTCGCCTGGCCCTCGTAGTTGTGCCTGGAGTATCGTCGAGCAGCTCCTGCGAGCTAAAGGTTTCTACAAGGATTGGGAGTATCTGTCAGATGTGTTCCAGCAGTTGCAGACCACCATGGCCTCACCGGACTCAGAGCTGAACAAGGCTCTGCGATACTACAAGCTGGAAAAAGGATGTGCTGCCGAACCCTCCAGCCTTTGGATGTGCATGTTGGCAGCGGGTATAGAGGCTGTAGGGCATGCCAAGCTGGTTCAGTGTCTCACCGTGGTCCCCACTGTTACTGTAGAGAGTCAGGATAGTCTTATAGCTGATTTGCTAGCGGCGGTGTAGGCTGATCCCGAGCAACATGATAGCTAGGCCTGACACCACACATAGAGGTCCCACGGGAAGTGGTGTCGTGTTGACTGGCTGCAGTGTCGGGGCACCTGGAGCTGCAGTGTCGACTGGCTGCAGTGTCAGGGTCGGAACGACTGTATGGCTCGTACTATGCGTGGGTGCGTTGATGGCAGTGTTGAAGCCGAAATGGACACAGGTGGAACTCCCCTCGACTATCATGTTGTTATAGCCCCTGACCTGGAGGTCCTCGATGTTCATGATCATTTTGCTCGGAATCAACCGTAGGTGTGGCGAAATGGCAAAGTCAAGTTTGCGACGGGCCTTCTGCAACCCCTGCTGGAACTTAGCAATAAGACTACTGGTGTCTGCCACGATGATCATATCCTCAACGAGACTGATGAACATGGCCTGGACCCCTGTTCCTCTGACACCATCTATGGAATGCCGCAGCTGGGTCTGTGCCGCAAGGAGGCAGTAGCACAGAGCTTCCAGGGACTGGTTGATCCGAACGATCCCTGCTGGTGTGAGGCATGAGGTGGTGTGTGGGATAAAGTACTTCCACACATCTGGATAGTCCTGCCGCAAGCCAGTGATGTGCATATTTTGCACCAGCGCTCCAGGGTCAGAGTCTGGATCGAATGAGAATGTCGCTGTCCGATGGCCTACTCATCGGGGGTTCGATAGGGGAATCCTGAGTAGTCACATCTCGGGTCACCGTACATAACCCCTAGACCGCTGTTGTCACCACCATGCCACCGATGGTCTGGGTGAGTGCTGAACTCTCTCTGTAGTCTGCTGGCCGCTGAGATGCTATGACTGTTGAGCTGTGGGTCAAAGGCATTTGTATCAGGGAGGCATGCACCCAGCTCATGGAAGATTCGTTACACCATGAAGTACACGTGGAATCTGAGACAGCTGGCGATGAGCACAGCTTCAGGAGTACCAGAATAGGAGTGAAGCAGAGTGGAACTTACTCCACATCCTGCCGTGGCACACCAAACGGCAAAGTTCAGCTGCTGATTCCAGTATGCGAGGCTTGGAGCAGCCATCCATGTGTGAGCTTCCTTCGCATCCTTGATGGCTATGGGGTGGCTGGTCAGCGGTCGTGGATTGACGGAAAAGCTGGTTCGGGACCATCCATCCACTGTGATGGAGAACGGTGTTAGCTCTGGTATATCATCCAGTAGACCTCGCAGGACAGTCAAGGGTGTACCCAGGAGGGGCGTTGGCTCCGGATGACTGTCGTGAGATTCAGTTGGAAGGCCATCTATACTGGTGTTCTTAAAGCTACTGTACAGGCAGCACACTATTTGTAGTCGTCTCCACTCCAGAGACCAGCGAGGCGACCTCGCCGTAACACCTCGTTTTTCAACTCCTCTATATCAACCCACCCATTGGAGCCTTTGAGCTATTGCTGTCGCACTTTAGGTTTCTCCGTGCGGTACAGGGCTTCGACATTCAATATATGGTGGTACTTTTCATCAGTGACCTGGCCATCCTTGAGAGCTTTGCTGACAGACTCGTCGATAGTCCGTAGCATACTGTGTGCCATTGCCGCGTAGTTAGCATGCTTCTCCAGCCTCCTTGTGATCTGCTGCTGCCCCACCCACAAGCCCGTGGCCAAGAAAGTGACGGCTAGTGTCACGCCACCCAGCGGGATGGCGATGATGGCCCCACTCCTGTAGCGAGAGTGGCCACAGCTGCCACCCCAGCACTGGCTCCAATCACACCCGCAGCAGTGGTTGTACGTGTGAGGATGTTGTAGGCTGTCTTATATCGCCTGAGCGTTCTGCTGTAATTTTCTGCCTCATGGACGAGATTCTGTCGGATGGTATCTATCTGCTGCCATATTATACCTGGAGATTAAACCTGCATCACCTGCAGAATCTGCTCATGAGTCCTAGAACGGTACATTTTGGAGAGCCTGGCGAACCATGCCAGCTTGCTGGTACCGAGACAGATGTCTCTTAGACAGAGGTCATCCAGCACTATGTCGGGTGCCAGTAGCTTTCTGAGACGTGACATCTGGAACTTCACCTTATGACCAAGATAATAGGTCCGCCGCTTGATGTCTTTCTTGGTCTCACACTTCTGCGCCATCTCCTCTTCCCACTATATGACATCTGTCTCATCCTCATCTGGGAAGATACCTGGCTCATCGTCATATGTGAAGACATCTGGCTCATCGGCATATGTGAAGACGTGGGACAATGTCTTCACATACGCCGATGAGCCAGATGTCTTCACATGGCTCATACTCGTCCACGGTCTCTGCTGCATTGTCCGCGGTCTCAGCTGCATCTGGCTCATCATCCCGCTTACTCTCCTCCAGGAGGGCCTGCCTGTATCGGGAACCTTCATGGCTCCTTCACCTCCTTGCAATGCTTGCGTTCTGTTGATATCAGCTCTCCCGCTGTAGTCTCTCCCCTTCTTGTTGACAGATCTGTTGTGCGAGTTTCTGTGCAGGGGTCATGAAGGGGCAACCCTGTAGCGGGCTCTTCATCAGTTCGGGAAAGGTAAGATATTCCTGTTGTGATATCATGTCAGGTCAATGAGTAATAAGAGGGTAAACTCTAAATCGGCATCCGATACCCCATCCGTGCTGGCATATATGTTAATGGAGGGGCTGTCAAACAGGTGATTTACAGGTGTGAACAGGCTAGGACTGATAGCTTTCCATAGGTTGCTGTTGGCACCTGGGAGATACTCTATCATGTCCCGGCCGACTTCTACCAGTGAGCTGCTGTGTGCACTGCCCGCAGGGTGATGTAGCACATCGGCGTGTATGTATGTTGTGCCCTGCTGGGGCACCTCGAAGAGGACCCATTCTGCACAGTACTGTACCACCCGTCTCCCCTCTAGAGAGGGTGAGATTACGTTCTCACCACTGGAGAGCAGCAGTCAGGCAATCGGCATGGATATATGTCTGGTTTAAATCCCTCCTATAGCGTGCTATGGAACCCATATTTGCTCACTCGACTGGTCTTGCTGACCTGGCAGATGTGTATGCAGTTGATGCTGCCAAGGTAGAAGAGAGCGATGGCAAGTCATTCACCCTACAGTACGAAGCAAACTCAAAGGCATTCTCCCTCCACCCCATTGGTGGTGATGGGGTGGAGCTGCTCACAGACCTCAAGGATGTGTTGAAGGAGCGCCTGTGTCGCAACATAGATGGCCACAAGATCATGTTTCGGTACGATTTCCCGAAGAGGAAGTACATCCTCGAGCCGTTGATTGAGCTCTCGGATACAGAGGTGGCAGACATCAACACCCTAAATAACGACCTCAGCTTTCATCTGGTCAAACACTATTCGAGCGATGTCCCGCCGATGGCCCATGATGGCCTGCTATTGACCCTGGCAAAAAACCTGCAGTTCATATTTGAGAAGAATGAAGTGTGGTACCGCGCTGGACCTGGGAGTGACTGGCAAACATGGTTGCCCCTATAAAGGCGTCCCACAGTCATTGACATAGAGGTTACTCCCTTCTCCACTGTTGTGAAAAAGGATGGGACAGTTCGAAAGCTCTACAATCGGGGATCATCCTTCCACACCTACATAGGTGAAGGTGGCTCCCTGACGAGGGTTGGTCACCGGATTGGGGTTACAGGTGGAATGTTCCTACTGCGTCGTCCATTCGATGGACCAGAAGAAGCTGTTAACTTCCAGGAGGGCACCATATGGGTAGATGGTGTGTCACATGTCTCCAAAGCCAAGGGTGCTGTTAAACTGCTTCAGCGAGTCGGACTCACTAGCCCGCAAATGACGCATATAGTCCTAGAGCTACATTTCTTAGCCGACGGCAAAGTGAAGCAGCTAGCCCCTGCTCCTGAGGGGATGAAAATCACTATTGATCTGGATGGAACAGGGCTCGATCTGGCACAGATATTTCTCCAGGGGTGCACTCTGTTCAGTTTAACTCTTATATAGCAATGCTTTTCATCATACTGCTCGTGCTGGCGTCTACAGCAGTGGCACAGGGCGCTGAGACTGCCATGATATTGGATGCCATGTGGGCCCACTTCCGGGATGACCCCCAGTACAATCCTTGGGTCGACCCTTGCGGAGAAACATTTATGACCGCTTTCACCCACGTGAAGAGATCAAGACTGTCTGCCACTTCTATGGGGTGGAGAGGATAGGCCGTGGTTGTCTGCTGGGGACCCCTGCTCAGCACCAGATTCTCTGCGTAACATGTGAACATGCCAGAGTCTGCCGTCGTTCACATGCTAATCAATCTAGCATTCTCCCAGGTGAGTGTTGTTAAGGTAGATGGAAGCCCCTATGGGTGGTCCCATCAGGCCGATGCGACTCTGGCAGAGACTACGTGTTTGTCTGAGCCTACACAGAATAGAGAGAGAGAGAGAGAGAGAGAGAGAGAGAGAGAGAGAGAGAGAGACACCGGCCCTGTGGTTGATGGCGATCAGTGATGTATATCACTCTGGAGGCTTGTTTCTAAATGGGTGTTCAGACCCTCGTCGTAGTAGTGTGATACTACCTCCATGGCAGCCGTTCGGCGATCTGTGGTGGCCTCCGCAACCTATGCCCCAGGGATTGAGAGGGCGGTGGTATCATTTGCCTAGTAGTAGTATCGGAATTGAAATGATACAACCTCCTTCAACTGGCCGCCTTTCGGCGATCCGTGGCCCCCACCGCCCTCTCAATCCCTGGGGCCTCCATCTAGAGGCATACCAACCACCTGTCTCAGCAACTCTGGACCTCCATCTAGAGGCACACCCCAGCCACATGTCGCACCAACTTATGCCCCAGGGATTGAGAGGGCGGTGGGGCCACGGATCGCCGAACGGCGGCCAGTTGACGGAGGTGGTATCATTTTAATTTCGACACTACTACTACTTGGAAGATACGAAAAGGTCCCGCTTGAACGTGGGCGTATGTAAGATGTGCGAAGCAGAGCGTATTAAAGATGAGAAGCGCTTCATCCTTCATTGTTGTACTTGTGACTCTGAAAGGCAGAAACTCTTCAATACACTCGGTTCTTTTTGCAGCATCCTATCATTAATTGATGATGAGAAGTTAGTTTTTGTAATGTCTTACATAATGTCGATACAGGAATTTCTGGCCTGGCTCTATCTTTTGTTCATGGATATGTGTTAAAACGACATTCTACAGCTAATGATCCCATGCATTGAAATACGCCTCTGTGAGCATAGGTTAAGGCATTGTATCGTCCATCCATCATATGACGTCATAATTAACTACGTGACGAGTATGATCACGTCATACTCAATGATGTCATGGATGACGTAGATAAGTAGATGGCATAGAACGTATAATTGGTGACGGGCTATGCGTTGTTGTACGAATTGTATGTCTTTACTATTTAATAAACATGCCGCTGGCGCCAAGTCAAACTAGTTTCAAGATATTCAACAGCTTGTCTGTATAGTTTTTTGGAAATGGAGATTGATCGATCTCAACACGAGCGGGGTGTGGGTGCAACTTACCTAGAGATGGGCGGAACATAGCTAAAACTGGAAAGGACCATTGAAATGAATTCATCCACCATAGCTCTATAAGCTGGGATGCTTTGGGAGCAGGAATGGAGGAATCCGATATGTCACTCATGTATATAACGCCATATGTACGCTGACGTTGCAATCAATGTATATAATGAATGCCGTATCTAGCGCTGGCATGAACATGAAAAGTGTGTGAATGGTATGCCATTGATGGATGAACTATTTACTAAGGATTGTGTTGAATATTTTGAAACAAATTAGTGTTAAAATGTTCAAAAGTTTATCCGCATAGTTACCTTGAAAATGGCATTCTGAGAATTCAGGATTCACAGTATATAAATCAATCCAAACATGTTCAAAATGTGGGCGGAGCTGTGCTAGAAATGGGCGGGGAATTGGTAGAAATGGGCGGGGCATTGCTAGAAATGGATCGCACTATTGAGGTATGACTCACGCGTGCCACAACTTCATCAAAGATTACATGAAGTACCGGTATGTGAGTTCACACGCGTGTAACCATGGCGTTGCGTTAAATCTACCAGCACTTCGATTCTGTCTTCTACTGGTTATAATTGCCAAATTGAATTGCTGTATTTAGATCTGCCTGTCTTGTTTCAATCCGTTCCTGATCTAATTTTCCGTATCTCTTATCAAACTTTAGCCTTAATTCATATTTCAAACCATAAAATAAATTCAAGCTCTTATTTCGCTAAGACAGAACCATAGATAGAGATCACGTTGTTTTTATGACTCAGGCGCTATTCTCTGCCACATTTAATGGAGATAATTGAGGCTTAGCTTCTATACATCGTCATCAAGCTTAGTTAAAATGCGTGTGTTCCATGTGAGCGATACAGGCCCCATTGGCCTCTTGCTATCTTCAGTGCCTTTCTCATTGTTTAATTAGGTGCGCCTATTTCGTGCAATACACATATCAGATATATCGGCTTGAATTCTCTTTGGTCGAAGATAATCCGTGTCTGGCCGGTGACGCTAACTGGCGGAAAGTGAGGGAACATGACGACCATAGCTCTACATGGGAGAGTGTGAGAGAAAATGTTGTGTTCCCATAAGGCAGCAATAACGATATCTCTGAAGATAAACTGCCGATCCAGGCCAGCGTGAGTTCCGTCGGCGCAGATAGATCCAGACTTTATTCAACCATATCGTTTGATAGCGGTGGTTGAGAAAGCTGAACGTCTCCCTTGCGTAATTATCTCTAAAACAAAGCTTTGGCTCGTATACGTTTCATACTATTTTTATTTATTCTATGGATCCCAAAAACGAACATAATAATAACATTGTTTCTATCTGGACATACATATCTAGGCCCTAATAATTCTATATTTAGATTTTCACGGTATTACTATTACACTAAGTTGCCTACTTTGAGTTGCTGATATCTGATAATGAACCTTTCCAGTTTATCCATCCATCATATGACGTCATAATCATCTACGTAGCGTGTAGGGTGACGTCATAATCATTACCTCATGAATGACTTGATTAAGTTGGTCTTAAACAGTTAATAGTCCGCCAGGTTGTATGAATTGTATGTCTTTACTATTTAATAAACATGCTGTTGAATATTTTGGACAGAACTCAATCTTCTAGTTATGAATTTGCCGAAGTTATATCTCTTTCAAATTTAAGACTGCGTGTAAAATTTCCTACAATATAATTTTCCATCCTTCAGCTCCAACTGATAATCCGCTTCTCCTCAAAGCCTTCGTATTAATTACTTTCAGTTTTTCATATTTCATCTCAAAGACACAACCCTTGATCTCTGGTGGAATATTCTCCCTCCATATTAGAGCAGCATCTCCTGCCATATTCCAAACTCTGTCACATAACTCTTCCTTTCAACAATGTATTTGCTAGGAATGAGATATGTTCCGGATAACCATCTGTTCACATCCGTGTATCTGTGACCAATTCAACATTTGTCATTTTAATTCCCCATCGTGGCTGATCGCGTGTAGAAATCCGGTAATGAACGCTATTGCGCTTGACGGCCTCAGTGAAGATACCCATCGATTGTCCGTCATCGCTATGATCCGCTCATCTCGTACAGACGATGAGAATCACAAGAAAAACAAGTTAACTTTAACGTTTGGAAATCTGAATGTCAGGAATCCTAATTTCAAGATATATATGCAGGTAAGCTATTGCATATTTTATAAGTAATTTGCCAGGAACCTGTTGCTGCCATAAGCAATACTAGCTCCTAGTTATATTAGTGTCACTATAATACCCAAGGGAATATTTGTTAAATTGTAAATAATTTTTCGAATTTGGTCTTCTGGTTCAGAGGGTATTCGCGCGTCTATATGGCGATCACGCGTTGATAACTTCTTCAAACGATATCCTAACTGTGCTGTGGGGATATGATTTAATAGCTTACGTCATTCATCTTATCCATCACACGCATCGTTTCGCGGCTTTATTGATACTTGATTTGATACCCGCGGTGGCCGTAAGTGCCGATGAATAAAGCCTTTATTGATAGTTAAAATCAAATTATGATTAACGTGATTAATATACAATATACAGCGCGAACCCGCCATTAGAAGAAAAATAGAGATGGAGATTCGCCGGTTTCGACGGCAATGACGTTATTTAAGAACCTGTTGTCATGAAAATCCTGATGATTATTACAATGTTAATTGCAATGTTACAGACAATTAGTCAGCAAAAGTCCTCTCCGAATATTCAGTTCAAATTTAATTTACTTAGAATACGTGTTCTACGCGCGTAGCATGTGGTCTGGGGGGTTGTTGGTGGTGACAGGCATGTGTCTCTGCGGGTCGTTGGCGTTGACAGGCATGTGTGTCTGAGTCTCATGGCGGGAATGTGGGGTGAGAGTTGCATAGGAAGAAAACTAATAAATAATTTGAGATTATATAGCCGATAGCAATAATGTTGCTTGCTTCTGACAAGCGCTCAATATTGCGAGTAGGCAGCTTACTGCTGGAAACTATTGGCCAGTTACTGGGGGTCGGCACTTCCTGCCATTCTTTAACAATGCGTGCTGACAATCGCTTTCTCTTTAGAATGCTTCATCTTAAATCTTTATCAAGCCCCATTTTAGATTGAGGGCGATAAAGCTAACATTTCTCCGGCGATCCATTAAATGAATGGATCAAATTGCTGATAGGATCGACAGCGAGCACTCAGAACGTTGCCAGTCTCTGTTCAAGACAAGCTTGTTCGCTTTTCCAAATGCCACTGATAGTGTTTTACTAAATTGTTCGTCACCTTTCGGGCGAGTGTTGACGTTATTCACGCCATAAATAGTTCTCACGATGACGGAACGTGTTGGTGAATGGCGCGTTAGTTTCGAGTTTGAAGTACGCGTTAGCTACATGCTTTATCCTTGCCACATAGCTCCAGCTGATACGGTTTACATGTTTTTCAAAATGAGATCGACGCTCATTTTAAAGAATTTTAGTATAATAACACAATTCGATAATCATTAATAGACTTAGAAACCGTAGTGCTGTAATTCAGGTTGGCATCATTATTAGATTGATAACCATTGCAACAATAATCAGAACTACAGTACAGCTTATGCACAAGTTAACGAGTTTCCAAAACAAAAACGGAAATATGTTAGTTAATACAATTTGGAAAACGATGTATGAAATGTTATGTTGAATAATTTGGACTTAATTTGGAATCAAGTCATTGTCTCCTTAGTCAGCCATCACTTCCAAAAAAATTAAGTCCAAAATATCCAACAGTATCCTATGTTTAATTCTATATATTGCGTTTTATTTTGATTTGAAAATATACTAACTTATTTATGAGCTGCACTGTAACTAGAAACGATGACACATGCATGCGAAAGGTAAACGCTTTACTGATTGTGCTGGTCAAGAGAATAGTTCCCGCATTATGTACATGGCCCCACATAATAAATGACAAATATTAACAATTTCCCTGATATGGCGGGGTCTCTATCGAGAATGTAGTTGTCATTAAGATATCTCTCTTGATGCACGTGGCGATTAAAGGGTTAACATAATGACCAACATGTTTAAGAAATCCTGATGCTTATATTGTGAAAGAGTAATTGGCAACAGATAACTTGCCAGAAATGGTCAGGAATAAAAGCACGTGTATTTCGAATGATACATACTTACTTTAAACAATTTGTAAGCTTATTTATATGTATCTCCTAGACAAACTGGTACCATGTGACTAAACGACGGTTTTCAACGTCGTCATCCCGCGCTTGCAAACTCAACGGCAAATACGCAAAAATCAGTAGCGAAATGACACCGATATTAGAATTAGCAAAATATTCCCTATAGCCAATGACACAATTTTATTTTTATAGTAAAACTGTAAAATTGGGAGAAAATTGTTAATAACTCCATCAGAACTGAGCGGCTGTTTGTTTGGTTTGCTTGAATGATATCATCTTAGGTGCAGAATGGAACGATCCAATCCAAGGTCCCTTGCTATTTTTAGTCTTTATTAATGACATGCCCAGCGATATTTTAAACAATATTAGACTGTTTGCTGATGATACCTGACTATATGTAATGTCTGAAAACTTAGAAGCACACTCTGCAACAATAGACCATGATATACTGATCATGACGCAATGGGCTAACACATGGCTTGTCGAATTTAATGCCTCCAAAACTACTAGTCTGTTTCTTTCTCTGCGTAATGAGCCCACTGTCTTTCCAGTTAAATTCAAAAATTCTGAAATACTCCCTTCAAACAACCATAAACATCTTGGCATTACCTTCAATAACAAAGGCACTTGGCTTACTCACGTGGAAAACTTAATAGCAAATGCTCAACACAAACTTTCTTTACTCAAGGGCCTAAAATATATCCTAGACCGGAAATGTCTTGAAATTATGTACTAAAGCTTTATTAGGCCATCTCTAGAATACGCAAACGTTGTTTGGGATAATATACCACAGTATCTTGTAACTAGACTGGAAGATATAAAAAAGACGCACTCAGAACAGTATGTGGAGTGACACTTAGTGCTCGTACGGAAGACTTGTACACCGAAACAGGAATAGAAACGCTTTCACATAGACGGGAATCTCACAGACTAGTTATGCTATATAAAATTATCAACGGGATGACGTGTGAAATTCTGAATAATCACCTTCCCGCATTATCCCAGGCACGAAACCCCTACAACATTCGTCACGCAAACCTATTTACTCCATTTCGTTGCCGAATTGAGCTCTTCCGAGGATCCTTTTTCCCAGCAACAGTCCGCGCATGGAATACTCTCTCAGCGCCGGTCACGTGTTCCGTTACTCTCACGGAATTCAAGAGCAAACTTAGAGCCATGTCGCCTATACGATCGCCTCCTCCCTGGTATTATGTCGACCAAAGGTTAGCTGATGTAATCCTATGTAGGCTTCGCAATGGCTGTAGTAATTTAAATCGCCATCTATTTGAAAATTTTCTGTCAGACTCAGCTAGCTGCCCATGTGGATACACTGATGAATCCACAAATCACTATCTCCTCCACTGCCCCCTTTTTAACGACCAAAGAGTCTCTCTCCAAAATCAGCTCGTCCTAAAGAATCTCTCTCTTGCCACACTGACAGCTAATCAACTTATATACGGCATTAACAATGTGGCCTTGGAAAAGAATATTACAATATATAACGCCGTATGTCAATACATAGTCAATACCAACCGCTTTAAGTAACTTCCTATTTGTTAAATTCGCAACTATAAGAGCGAAATGCAAACAGCCCAACATATACAAGCATGGTGAATGCAGCATTAAGAGCTCCTCACCTTACCTTTCTCACTCTTGTCAAATTCTTAGTTTATACCCTGTTTCTCATATTCTCCTCTCCTCTCTTTTTGTCTCTCTTTCCCTAACTCTCCCCCACCCCACACACATACATACTCCATTCCCAACCTATCTCTCTCTCCCTCTCCCTCTCGCTCTCTTACTTCCCTCCCTCCCTCCCCCCCTCTCTCTCTCTCCCCTCTCTTCTCTCTCCCGTCTCTCTCCTCTCTCTCTCTCTCTCCCCCTCTCCGCGTTCCTCTCTCTCTCTCTCACACGTCTCAT
>CM067374.1:46613415-46615915 GCA_034401795.1 Chaetoderma sp. LZ-2023a | reverse complement strand
AGAAACTTACTCTGGAGTAACGCCATAATGACGCATGGCGTTATTCCAGATTAACTATCTAGTGAGAGGAACACGGCATCACTCTCCGCCAGGTTGCGCTACCGTGCAGTCCAGGATTATCGCCCACCAGCGTGAAAGCAAACAGATATATCGGCTCTATGTAAACTTACATGATTAGGCAAAGAGAAAGGGGCCTTATGCTGTGTTCCCACTAGAGACTTAATCCTGAATAACGCCATACTGACGTGTGTCGTTATTCAGGATTAACTGTCGAGTGAGAACACGGCCTAACGCAACTCTCAATTTATCGCAAACAAATTTATTCATAGCGTGTCAATGCGTGACTCCGCGTATTTATTTCACTCACACGTAGTTGGCCCTTAAAATGCTGGTGCACCTTAGGCCGCAGATGAACAAACGCAGACATTTTTCATTCTACTACTCATAAAGGCTATGCGCATAGGCAAGCTAAAAAGAGCAAAATGCCAAATTTTTGTCTGGAAGTCTCCAATTCTTTGATGACAATTTTTTTCTGCAAATTTTAACCCCATGATTTTCAATAGAAACAGAGGTATCTTTTCAGCATTTCAGTCAAAACGGACAAAGGTGTGCGTGCGTGCGTGCGTGCGTGCGTGCGTGCGTGCGTGCGTGCGTGCGTGCGTGCGTGCGTGCGTGCGTGCGTGCGTGCGTGCGTGCGTGCGTGCGTGCGTGCGTGCGTGCGTGCGTGCGTGCGTGCGTGCGTGCGTGCGTGCGTGCGTGCGTGCGTGCGTGCGTGCGTGCGTGCGTGCGTGCGTGCGTGCGTGCGTGCGTGCGTGCGTGTGTAATTTCAATTGAAAATTTACATAGCTAATGGATGGGAGTTAAAAGAATGTCGGTCTGTGTGTTTGATCAAGGGGTCATTCGTTTTTGGAGTGCAATATTAGTCTCTACAATTAGTCTCAACTCAATATGACATTGTGTCACGTATCTGCAGTACCTTTTCAGTTACATGTTGCTAAAACATTCTGTAATCGATACTTGAGCGAGGGCAACGTTCCTTCGGCACAATTACCAGGATAAATGTTGGCTTAATTTTTAATTTACCTGACATAATACAAATTCTGCTGCTAAGACTTACCTGAAAGATTTGCCATTTTGTTGTTTGTTGGTTCATTTTGATCTTTTGCTCTCTTTCAGAAACACACCTTTGCATAAATTGGCTGCCAATGGGCTGTGGAGTAAGACAACGGATATGATGTTTGTAAAACCATATGCGTTGTCTTGATATGTTATTGGGGAACACCAGTAATCTGAGGGTCAGCACACCTGCAAGAGAAATAGTTACAGAAATAGAATAATTTTTAGTCTAATTCTAAGAGAGTTTCATAAATATTGCGCTATGACCAACTTTGGGTTGATTTGTTACGTTTTCTCAACAGAAATTAGCTAAATTGTAGACCAGCATTCTGAGGGACAAGTGGATTTTCACGTGCCACATTCAAACTTTAAATGAATTAACAGAAGTCTCTATTTTCATGCTAACACCCATATGCAATCTAACAACCTTCATAATAGGCCAGAAAATGTATTGCTAAAATCTATCTTGTGAGCTCAATTTCATTTTTAAAAAGCACCAGCATCTTGACGGGCACCTACCTGCATATATCACATTGACTCATTCCTGTTACTATAGCCCTACGATTATGTAGCATGGGTTGCTTGGGTCCGGGGTCGATTCAGCCCGGACTGGTCCAGTTTCACCCCCTAGTACAAATACCTATCCATATATATATATATATGGATAGGTATTTGTACTAGGGGGTGAAACTGGACCAGTCCGGGCCGAATCGACCCCGGGCCCAAGCAACCCATGCTACAGAATCTATATATAGAGCAGGTACCATGGAAACGTTGGGAAAGTCCGCAAAACCGCGTATTGCGCACACGTGCTATTCTAGATAGGCTAGCAATGCTGCTTAATAGTTGCAGAGTGAGGCATGCTTTTGCGTAGCTGCAAATCGGTAATACGGCAGCTATCCTTTCGATCCTGGGATGAATCATTAAGGAAATTCACCTAGGAACCCAAATCCTTTTACAGAATTGAAATCAGACAAGAATTAAGATATGATTAAATTAAAATCTCGTTAAAATATAACGTGCTACATATTACGCCTGCTTCAAGACACTATAAACTGAAGGTCGTTCGTGACGTCTCAAACACTTGACCTCATGGCATATCCACGTTTAAACTGAAAAAACTCAATGGCGTCAGCTGATAGGCCACTGGGCCCTATATAAGGAGGCAATTTGGCGTCAATTCCTCAAAATTCCAATTGGAAATATATGCAATCTCCTTCACTCTTCGTCGCCTTTCTCCACCCAGGAATATAAATGGGTAACAGTGTAAAAAGTGGGGAAGTTACCAATAATGGACAGAAATAAAAACCAGCTTAAAATGGCATGAATGGGACCTGGAATCAGGGGCTCGATAGACGCCAACCAAACCAATAACTTCAATTCC
>CM067374.1:46580915-46608415 GCA_034401795.1 Chaetoderma sp. LZ-2023a | reverse complement strand
TGTACGTCTCACGTCAGTGCAACAGAGCGCAGCCACCAGCTTGTGAAGCAGAGGAGCGACAAGACCAATACCCTACCGTTTATAATTTTCCAAAGCACGTACTAGCTCCTCTGTACCGGGATATGATAGAGAGCTTTCTCAGCACACGCGGCTGGTGGAATGGCGAACGCATCACTGCTATCAATTCACCTTTCCAGAGTATCCATCTATCAGCTGACGTCATATGACGTCATAATCAGCTAAGCGGCGTGTAGGATGATGTCATAATCATTACGTCCTAAATGATTATATTTGTTCCGTCTTTAACTATTAATAGTCAGACACGTTGTATGAATTGTATGTCTCTACTATTTAATAAACATGCAGTCGAATATTTTTAAACCTAATTTGTCAAATTAGTTACAAAATATTCAACACCCTACCTGTATAGTTTTCAGGAAATTGATAGTTAGGGCATTCGGGGATCGATCAATCCCAACACGGCGAAGTGTGGGTGGAGCTTAGCTAGAGGTGGGCGGGGCATAGTTAAAACTGGAAAGGTCAATTGCCGCGAGTTTCACATGTACCTAGCGTTCTCCAGCATCTCTTGCGCCATTGTAACATATTACTGCCGCTCTTTGGTAATACGATTATATCTAAGTGCCTGTTTAACTTGTCACCAGCCGTCTCTTTAACGTCTCCTATTCAATCTTCATACTTGATGAAGTGGTGAAGTTTTTAATGCAGACAAATCCTTCTGAGATATCGCTGACACCTGAGAGGATGTACACAACAGGCGTTTGGCCATTGACCTTTTCCACTGTTGCATGGTCTGCATGTAATATCACGGTCTCTATAAATGGAATAGTAGAGAGGCACTTTGAGCCTATAGGACGTCTAAAAGTCAGCAATGACGGGGATTATAATAAAGTATCTGATATGTTTGTCGGACGACACATTCTCCCAGACAACCTATGAGTACCAAGTCCTTGCCTTTTTACACAACTTTCTAAGCAGGATATAGGATGTTGCTTAAGTGCTGATTTTATTTCCACATCAAAAGGGAATAAATCAACTTAGTTTGTGTTGGACATGGCAACGAAGTCTGTAAATCTTCTTCGACAGGATCGATCTAACTGAATCAACAAACTACTGAATGCATTGCCAATCTAACTGAATCAGTGAGCTATGTAAATTTAGTATCTATTTAACTCAACCACGAACAAGGGAAAGGCATAGGCAAATAAGACAAGGTCAAGATAAGATCAATGCGTCACGTTTTTGAATGTCGAATTCATGATCTATAATCAATAAGACAACTCACAAGAGAAAACCTGCCAGTAAACATTATTCTACCTCATCTCCTACCAGGCTATGTTGAATTTGACCGCAAATTAATCAAATCAAATCAGAGATTGATCAGTATGCTGACTTCAGTCCTTTTCACTTATTCAGAATGTTTGCAACCTTTAGCATTTTTAAAACCCAGAATATAATCCGAATAGTGATTCAGGATTTTAAATCTGGATCACGACCCAAGATGGGAAATCCTAGTGTATGAAAATAACACGACCTCTGTTAACATTTGAAGCAGATCAGGCCAGTAGGTTCCAAAACATTCGTTGATGAGTAAAATGATTAGACTCCAGATCCGTGGTTTGAAAAACGATCCACTACCATTCCAAAACCCGTTCGTGTGACAAATCAGGTCGGACATTTCCGAGAAATCTATACATCTAGGATTTGATCCAATCCAGCTCCGTGTTTTTAATTCTGTATCACATGGATGGGTGGAAATCCGACTGTACAGTTTCAACATTTATTGCGCGATTTGGAATCCTATCGAGAAACAAAACCCGTTCGTGTGACAAATCAGGTCGGACATTTCCGAGAAATCTATACATCTAGCATTTGATCCAATCCAGCTCCGTGTTTTTAATTCTGTATCACATGGATGGGTGGAAATCTGACTGTACAGTTTCAACATTTATTGCGCGTACACGCACGCGCACACACATGCACGCGCGAAGGGATGTATATGAAGCAACTCGCAGACCTTATCCAACTGATAGTATATGGCCAAGGTGCATTTAAGTTACTCAAACCCGGTTATCTGCTACGTCCTCAGAAGTTTCAGGAAAGGATTTATTGTTTCTCCCAACTCATAATATAAACATATTTATTACTCGCATATACCGATTACAGTGTGATATAAAATAGCACACTGTAAATCATACCAGTCCTGTTAATCTAAGAATCTATGATGAAAAATACACTGCAGAGTTGGCGACCCAGAACAAAAAGGGTCACCATACATTTACCATGTAACTTAAAACCCAGGTTTCTAACTAACCAATTCAATACGCGCTAATCTACGCCTAAGATATTTAGAATTTGATTGGCTCCTCAGAACAGTAATGTTACCACCAACGACACAACTTTAACATATCTCTTCCATATCAAAGATCTTTCTAAAATAGACTCATTCTCAATCATGTTAATGACATGTCTCGTTAATAGGCCCGCTACTGGTTACTTTCAGAGCTACCCTCCTTTAGCCTTACGCCATTTGAGACCAACATCAATCAGCAACAACCTACAGCAAATAGAGGATTAACTTTTCACTCAGCCGACTGTGTAATTCTATGCCTTTCCATTGTTTTACTATTATGACCACTGCCATTGGATACTATATTCACATTTCTAATCCAATATCTGATAGACTGATTCAACAGACTCGCCGTAAACTGATTTGCAGGTCTCTAAACAACCATACCAAACTGCAGGCACAATTTCATCATGCATTAATTTACATCTTTAGTACTACACATCCATTTCCATGCCTTGCCAAACACAGCACACACGCTGTATGGTCACCTCGTATTCGTCTATCCTCCTCGTTCAGAAAATGTTGCAATATTAAGAAGCTATTGCTTATTATTATTATTAAGAAACTACTTCTTAAAGTCAAGCCATTCATTGTTTTCCATCAACAACTTCACAGAATCATCCCATAGCGACATAACTGGTCACACCCTATGCCCACGGATCATGCATGCATAGCTTAAGGTGAATCCTACTACTGAATAAAACAATCTCGGCACACACAGGTGACTCGCATACAGAGCACTGAGGGAAAAATACATATTATAAATAAACAATTATTGGGGATTGTTTGGTTATTGTGGCTGCTGTGTATACTAATATACTCTCTAGAAATGCTGATCAAAAGATACATCCGGTAGTTCCCTTGGGTCACCTAGAATAAGACCTCGATGTCCATCCCGGTCGGGTAGCATGGGGAGTGTCATGCAACAATCGATACGCTAAAAAAAAACCCCGTCACATTTTGGACCGGTGCATATATACGGTTGCTAAATCTCTAACCAATGACTCGTTACATTATATATATATATATATATATATATATATATATATATATATATATATATATATATATATATATATATATATATATATATATATATATATATATATATATATATATATATATATCATAGACCAAAATAGAATTTGGGTCGTGTATTCATGTTGCAATAGAGACCGGGGAAATCCCGTCTTTGGCGTTTGTACCAACTATTTTATTATTTAGCTATGATTCCCATTGTTAGTTAGGTTTTAACCATTACGAATTTCATTACTTATGTAAAGGATAGTCCATGTCAGCTGTGAGTCTTTACTATCATTGAATACAAGTCAAGTAATTTATTTGAAATCGGCGCTGCTTGTTACCATTTTGATATATTCACCTGCAGATATTCCTATTCTGGAGCTAGCTCTGTTTGCATTCCATGGAAGGTGTAAAGATGTAATTAGCATCTTTGTTACCCCCTTTTCAATAATACTTCTCCACCTCTCCACCACACCTACACACACACACGCACGCACGCACTCACGCACTCGCGCACGCACGCACGCATACAGGCAGGCAGGCAGGCACGCACGCACGCACAAACACACGCACACACATGGACAGACAGACATGGAACACACATTAACACATAACAGGAAATCTAGTCAGACAGAATGGCACTATACTTGTGATATATCTCCTGCGTGATCCGTAGACTGATATCATTGACATCACCCATGATTCCAGACATGGGAAGTCGCACACGAAGCCCATTCACTCGCTTAATATCAACTTGAAAACGCGGATGTAATTGGCAATGTCTGGCTTCTTTGTTTCCCCATTACCACAGATTTTCTGGGCGATAATTATATATTCATTACAGATTACACGCATACGGATAGAGTGGCCATGCATTCAGGAAAGGAAGGATATACTGGACGCGCAGTTCTTCATTAATCCGCAATGGAATTCACAGCTATATCCTTGCAACATAGCGGCTTATTATTACCATATAGTTCTGCCATGAATGCCAATGATGAGAATGGATAACAGTTCTCAAAAGGTTGAGCACAATTTGGTTTGCCTACATAATCTTGATATCCCTTAAAACAAAACACAACACACTTTCTGAACAAGATAACCCAATCTGTGCTGCATTTCAAATACGAGCTTACGAGTGACAATGATGCAATACCAGATTGTCTAACTATGATGTCATAGTTGAGTTTTCTGACATAATTTAATATTTCGAGCTTGACAATCTGAATACGAGTATAATTATGATGACTACTAATAGCGTCAAATCGGCCTTCAACAAATTGCCGAATCCAAGAGTGGATTTAGTTCCTTGAACCACAGAAAGAGAAACGAACTCCCAGGCTGCTCTCAGATAGATGCGCTTATCATTTGACGGGTTTCAGCCAATTGCCACTTGGACATTTAAATTGACTCATTCTCTCTAAAGTCTACATTTCTATGCTCTCTTTTTAATGAAATAAATTTTAGTCTTCGGTACTCGCATAAAATCGGTCTTTAGTATAATTATATGAATGAATATTCGAATTATTTGAAAATTTCAGATGAGAGCTAAATAGAAACAAAATATGGCCGGTAAGCGTGTACAACATGTAATGGTTTGTTGGGAAAACTGCGCGATTGGCACACCGACAACATAGGGCCAATTAAGTGTTAGATATCTGCCAAGTTTTCGGTCATTCAGTTTAAAACTCAATGAGAAAATCCAGCTTAACTATTGCCATCATACATTTTCTATTTCCCTAAGTAAAGCAAAGTTCATTTCTACTCTAATCTAAACTTCTAACATTGATGCCATAGAGGGTTATCTTGACACTAAGAAATGACCTTGATTCAAACGTCAATCTGCTTTTGTGGGCATAGTTGCAGTTCGGGCATTTTCTTTAAAGGGTTGATCTTGGGTGTCATGGGGTACCTTATAATATGTCCATTGAATTGTTCAGGCCATCAGCCATTCCTTTCTGCCAAATAAATCCAAACAAAACTGGTAAATTTGACTTAAAGGTTTTTAGATTATTCGTGACCATTTACCTTTGACCCCAAAATCAGCAGCCATCTTCGGAAACCTTTGATGACATCGAATCTACGTAGTGGTGATTCTATAAAGCTATGCGTATAGTCGCGATTGAAATGTCCATGATGCAAATTCCTACACCAGTCATGGGGATCTCCAAACCCAGTGGATCCAATTTAAGATTAATACCGATTCAAGTCAATATAGTACCCAGGAATTGATCAAGTTTTACATGGATTGGACCAACCAACATTCTGGCAGCCATTTTGAAAAGAAAATTTAGTTTTCAATCCAATTGAAGTAAGTTCTTTGTAATTTTTCAAAATATTCGAATAATCGTATGCTCTAGGAACATTTATTGATATTGGTCTATTTGAATGAATCTTCGAATATTTGAATATTGCGACCGAACACTAATAAATTTGTTCAGACGTTTTGAATGCCTATGTTTAATTCCATTACCATTATTACCGTCTGAATGTGTTGATATTAGCAGGAACGTACCAGTGTGGCTTGGTATTGTCAATTAGTGAACCATTTCCTGAAGAATTTTAATTCTTGAGTAACAAACACGGCCAAGAAGTAACGTGTTTGCTATTTTAACATACTGCGCTGCTGGTATCTGACTGTCCTATAGGACAAAGAAAATCATGATAATCCTTCCCTTGACAGTTAATAACTACCGTGTTTGTGAGTGAGTTCGCGTGTAATGTGAAGATGTTTAGTACATATTTTCTAAAAGAAGTTGAATGAGTTGCTTCCAAATAAGGATCAAGTTTTAAAAACATAACTAATATTTGTCACACAGACCACAGCAATCATATTCTTCTAATGCATATGAAATAGAATTTTCCCTAATTAAGTTCAGTAAAATGTCATTGTGTGTAGACAACGATGTTATGAGGTTCGTGACATAGGTAAAAATTCCGTCCATTTCTAGTTAACCTCCGCCACGTTTGTGCAGGCGTTTGAATCGATTTTATCAATTTGAACCTTGAATTCCCAAAATATCTATTTTTAGGCAATGATAAAGTTAAAACATTGAAGATTTTGAAATCTATTTGACTGGACGTCCTTTTTGCCAACCGAACCATAAAAGTTATTTCCAATAGGCCTTGCTAATCTATGAATAAAAGGCAAGCCAACTGGATAAGCATAAACGCGTAACTATGACAGCCAACGATGCCAAGAGATGCCGTTGTCACGTGATTACCAAATCTCACGTTCTGCTTCGGAAACGAGTCAAAGATGAATTATCAAAGTATATATTGGTTTGGTCAGGTTACCAGCAAATGTCCAAGGCTCATATCATATTCAAATATTGCTCTGTCGTGCGTCTTCATAACGATTTCTATCTGCCAATGACCACAATTAATTTTCAATGTTCATATAATAAGCACGGTGCGCCTAAATTCAAATTATTATAATCAACCACTTATCTAATATGAGTATTTGCTGTTAGAGTTCCAGAGTCTTTGCCAGCAAATATCATAACACTTCTAATGATATAATCGCGCGTATGAAACGCTCTATGTTGCGTGTCGATGAATTAAAAACCAATAACAGTATTTGCATACATGACATCCCCTAGACCACAGGTCTAACGACGCCCAAAACAACCACAAACCTCTGTTATTACGCATGTCTGAAGAACACATATATGTGCTGCGGACACGAAGCGTAACGTCTCGATAAAGACAGTTGTACGTTGTATAAATAGTGAGGTAACTACTATTAGACACGTTAGCATGGGCTAACTGTCTGAGAGATCTTGGACACCATCGCTATAAGCAGGAAAGCTACGTCTAAATGAAAAATATAGTACATCTGTTGAATGTTTTGTTAACCCTCTAACACCCATATCAGCTAAAACATCTACTGCAGTGGTCTTGTGAAATGCCCATTTGCGGACCAAAAGCAGACTATTTTTGAAAAATTAACACTCGAATGACTGGCTCGATAAATTTTCAAAAAGTGTCTTCTTTTGAGCTGCAAATTGACATTTTCTATGAGAGAATTGAAATCTTCTTGAATAATTCGAGGGTTAAAGGGTTAAACTGTACTGGGTATTTCTATGAAATTGCTCTTTAATATGTTTCCCCAAATCGTATCTCCAGTACATACATTGCACCTTATTTGGTATTATTTGTATATTCCCAAGGTCTCCCATTTGATGATGGAAAAAGGTAGGTTAATCCTGCTCAAATCTCGTAGAAGGAAGTTAGAACCAAGGTCTGCTTTGTTATTTGTATTTGACAACCAACATCTTAACCTTTGGATGTTATTGTTGTCAGTCAGTTAGGGGAAGCGGGAGTTAAATCCGCCTGTGTGTTACCCTAACCCCATATTGGTGTGTGGAGCGGGAATGTAGTCAGAGTTGTGTGCCGCTGTGTACCTGTATATTGAGTTGTGGCAAAAGACTACTGATCCACCGCGGCTCTGAAATTAACGCACCATTGGATCTTACCATAAAAGGGGTTTTCCAGATTATGATCAAGATCCGAATGATAAATTCCGATGTGAATCGGATCAAATTATGGATCTATGGATATGTGGGACTATAATGGTTCGATTAGGCTCAGGATTTAATTCAAGAAACAGTGTGTCTAGTATGGTTCATCGCTCAGGCAAATTAAATATAAGTGACCTATTTTGTTGAAATTGAAAAAAATCCGTTGGAAAATGAAAACATGTTGATTGACAGTTCTGATTAATGAATTACTGAAAAGAGGGATATGATCTATCATTCAATAATCGGATATTATACTCAAATGTAGCACGTGCTACCTGATGTCACAATCAAGATGGCGTCACCAAGATCATAAACCCGCCACTACAGCGTACCAGTTGTATGTATCGGATGAGTTTATAATTTCGTAAGCATTCTGTTGAATAATTAGATAGTAATTCGACTGGGAGTTGATGCTTTCATAGTAATATTAGTTTGAAAATATTAAATACCTCATATCTGTAGTTACCGTGAAATTTAGAGTCTACGAATTTAGGTTTCAGCGTCAAACCGATGTCAATACACGTAAAATATGGTGGAGCTAAGCTAAGAATGTGCAGGTAGAACGAGAAATGGATACATCTATTAATGTAAATATTATTTTAAAGAATTGTAATAAATGGCCCTTTCCCGTTTTAGCTATGTCCCGCCCATCTCTAGCAAAGCTCCACCCGCACCTACCTTGTGTTGGTATCGATCGATCCCTTAACTCCCAGACTATCAATTTCCATAAAACTGTACAGGTAAGCTGTTGAGTATTTTGAAACTAATTTTATTGGGAGCTGTTATTGCCTATGGCAGGAATAGCATCCAAACAAATTAGCTTTACAATATTGGACAGAATGTTTATTAAATAGTAAAGGCATACAATTCGTACAGCGTGTCAGATTATTAAGCATTTAAGAATACTATATCGAGTCATGCATGTTGTAATTGATTATGACGTCAGCCTACACATCCCGTAGTTGATTATGACGTCATAAAATAGATGAATATACTGGAAATATCCATTGCTTACTATAAAGTAGAATGCATAGTGAGTGAGTGAGCAAGCGAGCGAGCGAGTGATGACGTGAGGTTGTCAGTGCGTGTGCCAATGCGGTTCTCTGTGCATGCTCCTGTGCGCGTGTAAGTGTGTGCTAGTAGTGAAGCGGGGTGGGGTAGGGGGGCGGGGGGGGGGGGGCTGTACGTTATTGTTCTAGAACAAAAGAATATCATGAGAACAATAACGTACAGCCGCACAACAATGACGTACATCAGTTGGTGGGGGGTGGGGGGGGGGGGGGGTAGAACAATGGCGTACAGCTGCACAACAATGGTGTACAGTGCCCCACAGTTTAGAGATTTGAGAACAATGATGGTCATCTGCGCACACGTGAGAATCGATATTTAGTAATGTGTGACACAACAATGGTGTACAGCGCCCACAGTTTAGAGATCTGAAAACAATGATGATCGTCCGCACGCACTTGAGAATCGATATTTAGTCTGCGAATCATGGTGAAACCCAGTTGAACGTCTAAGAATAGTTGAACAAATTTTAACCCCTAAAAGTTGGGTATTTTACGTTTAAAATTAGCTGCGTGCACCCCCCCCCCACCTCCTTCCGTGGTTATCTACCATGTATGGTACGTACAAAAATCGAGTTCAAGAGGTGGTCTGATAATAGGAGGTAAAGAAAAAGAGTTTAAGAGGTGGTCTGAATAGTGGGGGGGGGGGGGGATCTATGAGGAGGATGATGAGCAGGAGTAGGAGGCTGATGAGGATAGGATTCATCTGCAGTAGAAGTTGATGGTTTGAGGGCGATGCTAGCTTACTTGTTTATAGCGCATGCACGATGTACGAATATTTTGGAAATAATTTGACTGCCTGCGTCAGCTGAGGCGGAATGCTATAGCATTCCTCCTCAGTAGAAGTTGCTGGTTGGTTTTGAAGGTTGATGTATGCTAGCGTACTTGTTTACAAAGTATGCATGATGTACGAATATTTTGAAAATAATTTGACTGTGGGGATAGCACAACTTTCTATCAAATCGTTTCCAAGATATATAGTGAATATTTTGAAAATAATTTGACTGCGGTGTTAGCATCAACTTTTGCTCAAATCGTTTCCAACACCTCACCTTTCAGCCAGTTAAAGGTAATTACCGTGTCCAGGTACACACAGTATGACTGCATTATGAGTACCTAGTCAATGAGGCCCCGACAACAACAATAATATAGTTGGCTAACCATTTTCTAGACATTGTGGCCACAACCACTTACTAACAATACCCACCATCACCACCACCAGGAGGGATGAGGTATGCTAGCATACTCGCCTAGGCGTGGTCTTGCTCAATTTGAAAATAATTTTGAGTATTGTCGAATATTTTGAAACCGATTTGACTGAGCGAATTTTAAATACTTAATAGGCGCTATAGTGCTTGCAATAACATCAGTCGTTTTAGATTTTGTGGTTGCTGGATGTCATTGTTGCGTTTAAAATGTTGTCATTGTGCCTCTGAGTGAGTCACGCATTTAGAGACTCCTAATAGACATCAAGCTCGTCCTTTCACTCTGTATGATAAAAAGATTATTTGTAGTGCATGGTACAAGTTTTACCATTCGTCACTGGCGCATTAGCTGTGAGATCGGACCTTAATCGAATTACAAACATGACACGTGTTAAGGAATAATGAAAGAACGTTAAAGATTTGTACCTCCCGTCTCATTCTAAGCATTCTTTTTGGAAATATAGTTAAAAAATTACTATTAATGTCTAGTTCACTTGGTATTGAGTGTTTTTGTAGTTACGAATGCGTGCTTCTCTGGACTGATCTGTGCAGTTTTGAATCGAATAAATACTGCAATTTACACCTTGTTCACACTCGTGCACAATACGTTTCCCAGTTCTTAACCGAGTTAATATGTACTAGTTCCCTCATCAATTACTTGAATATCTTGTTTTGGACTTTGCGCTAGATATCTTGCATCGCCAGGAGATAGAGGGGTTTCTCTTTGTAGTTACGAATGCATGCTTCTCTTGCACTTGATTATTTGAGCGCATACATAATGTTCTGGTGAACAAATGACATAAGCTTGATATTTGGCAAGATATTACAATTTCCTCACTGGGAGGACAAATTGTTTAAAAATCGATAGTAACGCGTGCACCCGCTAACCAGCTATTTTTGTTTACCGACGGGTAAAGATTCAACAATTAAGAGCCACATTACGAGCATAGTAATATAAGTTTACTACAAATATAAATATATCCTTTTTGGCTACAGAGCTGTGATACGTTATAACCATGTTTTTACTATATAATTCAGTCCTGCCCTAAGCGACGACCTCATGTTACACCACTACATGGACGTTATAGACTGATTTAACCCTTTAACCCTCGAATTTCTTCAGGAAAACCTCAATTTTCTTCATATCCATATTTGTAGACCAAGAGAAGACTACATTTGAAAATTTATCACTGGAATGACTGACACTGCTGGCTATCCATTTGTCTAGACATTGCGCCAGCAAACCCCCCCCCCCCCCACCCCACCACCACCACAACTAAACACCACCACCACCACCACCACCACCATCATCATCATCATCATCATCATCAGCACCAACACCCACCACCACTACCACCACCAGCACCAACACCACCACCCACCACCTTCACCACTGCCACTAGCACCAGCACCACCAGCACCACCACATCATCATCACCACAAACACACACCACCATCACCACCACCAGCATCAACAACACCACCCACCCACCAGATTCACCACCACTACCACCACTAGCACCACCATCAGAGCCACTACCACCACTACCGCCAGCACTGTTATACATCACCAACCACTAAGCACCACCACCATCATCACCACCAACAGCATCACAACCACCAACCACCACCTTCACCACAACCGCCACTAGCACCACCACCAGTACCACTACCACCAGTACCGATATCTTCCACCAACCACTAAGCAGCACCACGACCACCACGACGACCTACACCCAAGACCATGCATTAACCCCACCACCAACACGCACCCACCCACCAACCCCCTGGCGAATTTCTTCATATTGATACTTGCAGCCCTAGAAAAGACAATTTGTGAAAATTTATCATCCGAATGGCTGACTCTGATGGCTATCCATTTGTCTAGACATTGTGGTCAGAATGTGTGAGAGCATGGTGCTTGAAAAAGTGGCATAGAGGTTGGAGAGGATATGTCAATGAGGGTTTAATAAAGGTCTCACTCATATGCACATGTGCTAATATGCGATACTGCTAGTTATATGTTGAGCCCTTGTGCGTGTATAAGTGTGCATGTGCCACGGTGTGTGCTCTTGTGTGCATGCATGTGCCAGAAAACTATTTTTGAAAGTTTATTGTTGGAATGACTGGCTCTACTGGCTATCCATTTGTCTAGACATTGTGACAGCAAACACCACCCACCAACCACCCACCACTGACACCACCACCATCATCATCATCATTATCATCACCAACACCCACCACCACCACCAGAATCAATATCATCACCCACCACCTTCACCACCACCACCAGTGGTACCACCACACGCACCATTACCACCACTACCACCAGTACCGGCATCCACCACCAACCACTAAGCACCACCACCACTACCACCACCACTGCATGTTGTGATTTGTGGCCACAAGTTGCGGACTTGCAGGCACATGTTGCGGATTGTATCTGCATGTTCCGGATTGTGGCAGCATGTTGCGGATGGCAACGAGTGTATGTACATGCCTGAACACACATACACCCCCAAAATGCATGCACACATGTGTGGCCACATGTTGCGGATCTGTGGCCGCATGTTGCAGATTTGCGGGTGCATGTTGCGGATTGCAACCACCGGTTGCATATTACGACTGCATGTTGCGAATTTGTGGCCACATGTTGCGGATTGCGGTAGCATGTTGTGGACTGCGGCCACATATTACGGATTTGCGGGTGCATGTTGCGGATGGCAACAAGTGTATGTACATGCCTGAACAGATATACATGCCAAAATGCATGCGTACATGTGCGGCCGCATGTTGCAGATTTGCGAGCGTATGTTGCAGATTGCAGCAGCATGTTGCAGATTGCGGCTTCATGTTGCGGATTTGCAGGTGCATGTTGTGGATGGCAACGAGTGTATGTACATGCCTGAACACACATACACGCCAAAATGCATGCGTTCATGTGCGGCCGCATGTTGTGGATTGCAGCCGCATGTTGCAGATTTGCGGGCACATGTTGCAGATTGCGGGTGCATGTTGTGTATTGTGGCAGCATGTTGCAGATTGCAGCCGCATGTTGTGGATTTGCGGGCGCATGTTGTGGATGGCAACAAGTGTATGTACATGCCTGGAAACACATGCACGCCAGAATGCATGCGTAAATGTGCGGCCCCCATATTGCGCATCTGTGGCCACATGATGCGGATTTAAGGGCACATGTTGTGGATTTGTGGCTGCATGTTGTGGATTTGCAGATGCATGTTGCGGATTGTGACCGCATGTTGCAGATTGCGACCACATGTTGCAGATTTGCGGGTGCATGTTGTGCATGGCAACAAGTGTATGTACATGCCTGAACACACATACACACCAAAATGCATGCGTACATATGCCGCTGCATGTTGCAGAGTTGTGGCTATATATTGCAGATTTGCGGGCGCATGTTGCAGATTGCAACCACATGTTGCGGATTCCGGCAGCATGTTGCAGATTGCGGCCACATGTTGCGCATTTGCGGCGCATGTTGCTGATGGCAACAAGTGTATGTACATGCCTGAACACACATACATGCCAAAATGCATGCGTACATGTGCGGCTGCATGTTGCGGATTTGTGGATGCATGCGGCTGCATGTTGCGGATATGCTGCCACATGTTGTGGATTTGTGGCCGCATGTTGCGGATTTGCGGGGCATGTGGTGGATTTGCGTCCTCAGTACATATAATCCTATAAAATGGTTCAAATTCAATCCCTTTTCCCACTCCAGTTTAAATATCACAAAGTAGTTAGACATGTATTTAAACTGCAGAGTAGTTAGGTAGCCTTAGGCAGTCAGATTTCTTTGAAGAACCTTGTAACTTGAATGCATGTTCGATTTATCCTATATTCAATATGCCGAGACATAAATGTTTTGAATGTGATTCAACTTTTAATAGGTCAAATGACCTGAAGTGGCATATGATCTGATTCCATAACGATGAAGATAGCGAAAATCTAGACAGTGAAGATGAAGAAATGACAGAGAAGAATAGTGAAGATGATGAGCCAGTGGAGTTGGAGAATGAAGCCGGTGATGACTCAGTGGAGTCTGAAAGTGAAGATGAAGGTGAAGATGAAAAAGAAGCCATAGGCAATCAGGAACTATTCACTGTATTCCAAAATATTATGCAGCTCTTAGATGCTGAACAATCAGGTTTAGAAGATGAGGATGGTGATGTGAACACAGACCCAAGTGGTGTAGGCAATGTGTCTATTTCCGTATATACTGATGCTTTACTTACAAAGTGTATAGACACAATGTTCCAGTGGAGAAGATTACAGAACTCTACGCTCGTTAAAATAATCCATCAGGAAACTAAAGATTTTATCACCGAGGGGTACCATATGATGAGGCGGTCTTCTCAGCCTTTTAAAAAATGAGAGCTTCTGATCAAGAAGTACTTAAGGAACAATCTAGATGCTGACGATAATGATCATGATTCTGTCGGTGATGGATCTGATTCATAAGGAATCAGTCTACCCATCAATAAATGGAGCTCCAGAATATTGACTATTTGTTTATGCTACAATAACTATATGTAATATTTTCTTCAATGTAAACATATGGGTACAAATAAAACATTGGTTCTTTATCTGCGTGTTGATTTGATGATTGTAGCTGGCCAGCTGGGTACCCCCACATCCCTTGATATATAAATCTGAGTGGGTGCTGTTGCTGTTGCTGTTGGTGGTGATGGTGGTGGGGTTGGTGGTTGGTGAAAATAGGTGTTGTGGTGGATGATGGTGGTGGGGTAATGCTTGGTGGTGGGTGTTGGTGCTTAGTGGGTGGTGGTGGTGGTTGTGTGAGTGGTGGTGATGGTGGTGTGTGTTGTTGGTGATGATGATGGTAGTGGTGCTGGTGGTGCTGGTGGTGGTGGTGCTAGTGGCAGTGGTGAAGGTGGTGGGTGGTGGTGTTGATGATGGTTGTGGTGGTGGTTGTGGTGGTGGGTGTTGGTGATGATGATGATGATGATGGTGGTGGTGGGGTGGTGGTGGTGGTTTGTGGGGGGGGTTGTTTGCTGGTGCAATGTCTAGACAAATGGATAGCTAGCAGTGTCAGTCATTCCAATGAAAAATTTTCAAAAATAATCTTCTCTTGGTCTACAAATATGAATATGAAGAATATGGACATTTTCTTGACGAAATTCGAGGGTTAAAGTGTTAAGAAAGTCCCTAGCGTCCATGTAATGGTGTAACATGAGGTGGTCGCTTAGGGCAGGACTGAATTATATAGTAAAAACATGGTTATAACGTATCACTGCTCTGCAGCCAAAAAGGATATATTTATATTTGTAGTAAACGACCATCTATGATTATGCTACTATGCGCGTAATGTGGCTCTTAATTGTTGAAGCTTTATGCGTTGGTAAACAAAAATAGCTGGTGAGCTGGTGCACGCGTTATTATTGATTTAAAAAACAACTCTACTCCCAGTGAGGACATTGTAATATTGTGCCAAATATCAAGCTCATGTCATTCGTTCACCAGAACATTATGTATGCAAGTGCACTCAAATAATCAAGTGTAAGAGAAGCATGCATTTGTAACTACAAAGGGAAAACCCTCGTGATGCAAGATGTCTAGCGCAAGGTCCAAAACAAGATATTCATGTAATTGATGATGGAACTAGTACATATTAACTCGGTTGAGAATTGGGAAACGTATTGCGCACGAGTGTGAACAAGGTGTAAATTGCAGCATTTATTCCATTCAAAATTGTGCAAAACAGTCCAGAGAAGCACGCCCTCGTAACTACAAAAACACTCTATACCGAGTGAACTAGACGTTAATAGTAATTTTTGAACTGTATTTCTAAAAAGAATGCTTAGAACGAGATGGGAGGTACACATCTTTAACGTTCTTTCATTATTCCTTAACACGTGTCATGTTTGTAATTAGATTACGGTCCGATCTAACAGCTAATGCGCCAGTGATGAATGGTAATACCTGTACCATGTGCTACAAATAATCTTTTTATCATACAGAGTGAAAGGACACGCTTGACGTCTATTAGGAGTCTTTAAACGCGTGACTCACTCAGAGACATAAGAGGCTAACACCGCAGTCAAATTATTTTCAAAATATTCACTAAATATCTTGGAAGCGATTTGATAGAAAGTTGTTGCTAACACCACAGTAAAATTATTTTCAGCCTCCTACTCCTACTCCAAATCTTCCTCATCGACCTCCCTATTCAGACCATCTCTATCTTTGTACCTCCTTTTATCAGACCACCCCTTAAACACTAAATCTTTACCTACCATACCACGGTAAATAACCACGGAGGGGGCGCGCACAGCTAATTTTAAACGTAAAATACCCTACCTTTTGGCGTTAAAATTTGTTCAACTATTCTTAGATGTTTAACGGGGTTTTACCATGATTCACAGACTAAATATCGATTCTCAAGTGCGCGCGGACGATCGTCATTGTTCTCAAACGTCTAAACTGTTGGGCGCTGTACACCATTGTGGTGTCACACATTACTAAATATCGATTCTCAAGTATGCGCGGATGATCGTCATTGTTCTCAAATCTGTAAGCTGTGGGGCGCTGTACACCATTGTTGTGCGGCTGTACGTCATTGTTCTCATCAATTCTTTTGTTCTAACGTACAGCCCCCCCCCCCAAACCCTCCCCCCTGCTTCACTACTTGTGCGCATGTGTGTGTGTGTGTGTGTGTGTGCGTGCGTGCGTGCGTGCGTGCGTGCGTGCGTGCGTGCGTGCGTGCGTGCGTGCGTGCGTGAGTGCGTGCGTGCGTGCGTGCGTGCGTGCGTGCGTGCGTGCGTGCGTGCGTGCGTGCGTGCGTGCGTGCGTGCGTGTGTGTGTGTGTGATTGCATGTTCGTGTGCATGTGTACAATGACAGTAATGTATGTCATTTATGTATATGTGTCATATATGTAATTTGGTCACTAAATTATATGAGACAATAGACGTTTCCATTTTAGCTATGCCTCGCCCATCTCTAGCTAAGCTCCGCCTACACCTCACTCGTGTTGGCATCGATCGATCTCTGAGCTCTCTGACTATCAATTACCAGAAAACTATACATGTAAGCTATTGAATATTTTGGAACTAATTTGACGGGGTGCTGTTGCTGCCTATGGCCTAACATCGTCCAGTCAAATTAGTTTCAAAATATTCAACAGTATGTTTATTAAATAGTAGAGCCATACAATTCGTACAACGTGTCGGACTATACCAGTTAAAGACAGAAATACAGAATCATTTATGACGTAATGATTATGGCGTCATCCTACCCGCTGCTTAGCTGATTATGACAGATGGTTAGAGACGTATGAACAGTAATCTCTTATCAAACCACGATACGAGAAAATCGCCATGCCAAACCAAGTGCGTGTGACACATACAATTCAGAGAGATGAGGAAATACAAGACAAACGAAACACTCATTGATTTTTCTTCTTGCTTTACGAAATAGCATTGCAGTCAGTAAACTGAAATAGTATAGATAGTAGAGAAACAATTATTGTCGGAACGGCATTGCCAAAATCATAATGTTGGTACGTCATCCATAGAAGTCAACTAGATAAGCTATCAATACTAAGTTATTATAATAGGGAAAATCTACAACTATTGTTCAAACGATATCAGGATGTTGCACAAATGGTTTTTCTATTTCCTGATGTTGAACAAAAAATCAACGGATGTCGTGTTTGCGTTCCAAAGTATGTATTCAAATTGTAGATACCTCCGCGTTCACTAGATTACGGACATTCCTAGCATCAATAAACCGGTGACAACAATAATTCAGGGCACGTATGATGAGACTTGCATACCACGCAGTCATTAATCAGGTGTTACTACTCATGAAATCGTCGCTTACATTTTCTCTAGAGTAAATTCCCTGTTTTGCAAAACATTTCTGAGTTTATTTTATTTATTATTTGCATTTAGAGGAAATAGCAATTATTCGAACAATCCCACACCATTAAATTAAATGAAGCGTCGAATTTTGTACAACCTAAATAATAACAGAGAAATTCAACTCATTTTCCTTTCTTCGAAATTGCAACCATAGACTCCAGAACAAATACGGTGTTGAGAATTGATTAGATGACCTGGAACATTGCTTAAATGTTAAGATGATATCTCCTGGGGACTGACTGAAGATGATTAGAGTTTTATCTCTTAAACATTCCACCATTCCGCTCACTGTAGGTAATTCTGTGGAGTTACGGATGACAGATGACTTTTGATTAATGAATTATACACACACCGCAATACTCATCTACTCCTCTACCGGGTTCGCACTGTTTGGTGCTCTTCGGGTAGGATACGAATCCAAGACATTTGACTTGCGACTTGGGAATCTACCTGATTGCCACAGACCGACTGGTACATGCCACATCATAAAGTGTGAAACCGCTCAAGAAATGGCTGACTCTCATGATGTGTTAGTAAATCATTAATCATAATATCTAAAATACCACAAAATTACCTATGATGAGAGGAATGATGGAAAGTATAGAAAATAACTCGCCTTCAATTTGCAGGCATTTCCTAAGAAGATACCATCTTAATGATTTAATTAATGTTCCAGGTTATCTCGTCAACATAATAGGTCAATTATATTACATTTGCCCGAGAAAAGAAATTATGATGATCTTAGTGTATTATAATGAGCACACCATTCCTTGTATGATATTTTGAGCCAAATGAACCAGTATGTTCTGACCTATACATAGATCTATAATCTGATGGTAAATTGTCAACCTCTGTTTACCGACCAAATAGAGCTGCCCCTCACAATGTCGGGATATATTTTTATGGAATTGATCTGTGGGCACGCACATTCTGAAGTTAATTAAGATGGTGAAAATTATGATGAAAATTATAATTGTTTCCTACCGCCAGATCTACTCTAGTCCAACCAAGCGTAACAGTGTGTGCTTCTATGGAAGTGTAATTGGTAAGAGGTTAATGGAGGAATCTTAGCCACCAGTTTTCCGCAATTATAAATGGTATGAGAAATGATTTCAGATATCTCTTCTCGATCAATTCCTCATGATTAGAAAGATTTGGTAACACAAGAAACCGGCTGACACGAGACTAGATGCTCTTACGCTTCCTCATGGAATGTAGCTGTCCCCAACATTTGGAAATAGAGCTTACCCAGCAACAAATCAACCCATATGAGCGCGCCCGTAGAGTGATTGCCACCAACACTGGATGAATAGATACATGAAGACTTAAACATAATAGACATATAGATGTGGACACGGATGTATGAGCCAGCCAACATGCTATACATGGACACTCCCAAATGACGCTGATGCAAGAATTATGGAATGCATTAGGGACACATTAACAAGTACACCAAAACACCCACCTGATGGCATGATGTCATTATAGCAATGACATAAGATAATATCATTATATTACCGATGTATAAAACAGATAGACTAGCTCAGAGGGCTTCGTTCAGCATAGAAATGGAAAACAACGGCTCTGGAAGAGTACAGATATCTGACAGAGAAGTTGTCTCCCATGTATAATAGACGTGCGTTGTCGGTGGCTCTGATTAGTCAGAAAAGGTTGGCTTTATTATTGGTCTAGCTGATCTCGTTGGTTATGAACTCCATGATCCAGAAGTTAGATTAGGTTAGGTTAATATTATCATGCCATGATCATCTCATGATAGAATGATTAAGAGATATTACTGACAGTCGAAAGCTATGAAACTGTTATAATGAGTACCACTTTCGGGAAGTTCGTGAAAGCGGTTTCTCTGTTGCGAAATTATTAAATGAGAAGATTGTGTGACAGTTCACCAAGAGCTTACAAAAGGGAGGAAAATACTGTCCCTACTGGATTGATCATGGCACGATTAGATGGCGTTCGTATTGGTAGTCATTCAGAGCAGGGTATTCTATCCCTCAATCAGTGATCCGTCCTGTGATTTGTCCTTGGACTGCAAGAATCGCACTTTTGTTGACTGTTTCCAAGTTACCATATGTGCCATGCTTTCATTTACGTGACCACATCTTCAACATCTTCAACATCTTTTAGAACACTAATATTATCCATCATTTTGTCAGCAAACTGAACCCTTCCTCCATGTATATCTCCTAACTATGCAGCCAGCTGTGCATATCAGAGTCTATGATTCCAATATCTTATATTAAATCTTAACTCAAATACATTTTACGACTCCCTTGTGATGTCCTGACTTCGAGTCTACAGAGCCGCACAACGCCTTCCAGGATGATAGATAGATATGCAGATATGTACGCCATAGTGCGTGTGCCACACATCTTATTATGCCGGGATGTGCAGAAATGCAGTCCCAATGGAATATTATGCTGGCATGGGAATCGACAAATTATACTAATTAACTAAGCTATGAAAATAATTCCCAGTGCAGACACGGCTAACTTATAATAGGAAGTATAACTAACTCTGTTACTAATTCGCTAAAACTACCTAAGGTTTGATGGACACGTGAAATAACAGGATACAGCGAGTCGGACATAAATCGCTTTCTCTTAGCCTGACTCCTGTTTGCTGGAATCCTTATACTATTTCAGGAATACCGAGGTATTTTGTTATCGCAATATACTTTTCCTGACCGTTTCTCCCTTGTATATTTATATTTTAATTTGTTTCTATCCAGAGTTTCTTATCGCGAGATTTGACAACCAGATGGTGGACTGATTCAAATTCGCTGGAAAAATAGATAGGCAAGAATATTCATTCACAAGATGGTTAACCTGACTTCTTACCCATTCCTCCATAATTAGGCTGTCGGTAATAGAGCTTGCACGCTCATTTGTACCAATATTGCCCTTACTGTTAGCTAAGTTTTAACAATTAGAATTTCAGAAACCATGCGTATATTATAGGCAGTCTGTGGCAGGCATGGAAATCACCCATCACAGTTCTCATTATCATAGTATACAAGTGCTGTAACTAGTTTGAAACTGGTGCTGCTATTTATAGTTTTTGTACTTTCTGGAGATTTTCCTATTCTGAAATAACCAAGCTTTGATGTACTTCCATGGAGGATAGTGTCCATGTAATTGGTATATCTGATACCGCATTTCCAATACCACCTCACTGTTTTAACTCTGTCAACTGGGTACAGAGAATCAGGCATGTTGACTGGCAACGTGGCAAACAATCAATTGTTTGGAGCAAGCGTTCTTTCAATGCATGGAAACTGGCTGCTGGTGGCCACTTCACACGACCATGAGATATATTATCTGTAGAGCATTGTCATGAACAAAACGACTAAACGTCCGATTCATGACACTATGCAAAGCATATGCAGTAGTTGTAATTAGCGCATCAACAGGCAAGTTAGCGCTAAAACATACACACAATTTAAGATGTCATATATTTTGAGACTATAGATGGGTAACTGGTTCTTCCTTGCTGGTTGCACTATATGTAGCCCCATGGGTGTGATGGCAGATTACATGTTAACCATTGACTTGATTTAAATATATTTTACTGCAAGGAAATGTACAATAGGATCTGGTACAAGTTCTTTCAACTTAGATAAATCCTCTCCCAAGAGGGTTAGCTATTCTCAAACCTGTAATTATACTGAGTCAATATCAATGCATGTGTTGCAGCTATTTTAATAATATAATCCATGTCGTTCCCGTGTACTAGGTATGTAGGAGGGGATTACTGCTGAAATTATATGTTGTTAGAATCTAAATCAAATATGTTGGCGCTGTGTGAATATTATTTTCATCTTCGATATTGTGATTATTAGACCATCCGCCAATAATATGTATTCGCATAGTACTTGTAAAAGGATCAACAAGGTTAGACAAATCCAATTCCTCACCAGACATACGTTGCACTTAAAAGGAAACAGACCGAATAACAATATACTTGAGATACATCTCCTGTGTGCTCCGTAGACTGATAGTATTGCTTATCTAGTATTCCAGGCATTGGGACTCGCACACGAACCCCTTTCACTTGCTTAATTTGAACTTGACAATATGGATGTAATTGACAGCGTCTGGCTTCTTTGCTTTATCATTATCACCGATTTACTGTATAAGAATTATATTTTTCACGGATTAGTGCATACACATACAATGGCCGCACATTAAAGAAAACCAGCGGGAACATAATGGGCCGACAGACCTTCAATAATCATCAGAGGAATTCACAGCTATAACCTCACAACATAGCGGCTTATTATTACCAAACATCTATGTCTTGGATGCCAAGGGAGAGAATCACAAACAGTTCCCAAATGGTCGAGGACAATTTCGCCTGTCTAGACAATGTTTATGCCCCTTAAAATCAAAGCACAATACCCTTTGCCTAGGGAACGTATTCTATTGATCAATTCAGTTTGGAACAACCCAATGCATAAACAACCGACAGACGTGTGCAGGGATTTTCTAGAAGCAAAAAAATCAACAGCTGGATGAAGAGCATGCACGTATGTACCTGCTCTAATTATATAGACTGACACTGATCTTTAACCTTGTGCATTCTCCATCCGGAGGATTCAGAAGATAAACCATGATGTTATAGTTGAAGTTTGTGACATGATTCAATATTCTGAACTTCAACTGAAGTTCAATAACGAGAATTATTAAGGCGACCAGTGGTATTCCAACATTCGCGTTAAATAAATTGGCGAATCTAAGAATGGATTTAGTTTCTAGGGCCACACAGAAAGAATGAACTACCATGCTACCAGCTACTCGTGCGGCTTTGAGTGTCCATCAGTTATTAAGAAATGGGCGTGTCGATATTTAAATGGAATCATTCTCAAACAATCCTTCATTTATACACGCACTAACGTTTCAATACCATAAATGTTAAAATGTGTTCAGACATGCGAAAGCCTATGTTGAATTCCAATACCCTTATTATATTTAGATATATTGGTATTAGCGAGAACCCACAGCTGTTGATTAGATGATAGAGCATTGCCAACAATTAGAGAATCTTGCGATGGCGTGTGACTAGTAGTATGGGCACGCAGCATTAACACGGTTGAGAAGCAACCTGTTTGCCATTAGAAAATATTACGCTGCTAGAATTTGAATTTCCTGCCCCTGAGGAGGAGTGTAAACGACAGAAAGTAGTGTTCAATTTAGGCATCAGAAGGTGTTAAATACTGATAGGTTTTGATGAGATACTGATAAATTATTTAATTGACCACTATCGGATACTAGCAGAGATACTACAACACACACATGCGCGCGCACGCACGCACGCACGCACACACACACACACACACGCACGCACACACACACACATGTACCATCTTTGCTAAAGGAGCATTGCACTGTTGTGAAGGTACAAAACTCCTGACACAATACCTTTCATTACGTTACATCAAAAATACCTTTGAGGCGTGATTTTGCAGTACACATCTTAAAATCTATCGCAGTACATTTCTTATAAGCAGTATTAAGAAATACATAGGGCGTTGCATCCGTTGTTAGGATGCTTTCCTGCATATTACGATTATTTTGTGAGATCTTGCAAAGCTAGGATTTCGGCATATTATATAAGGTATTGATCCGAATGAGCTGGTACTTACTAAAATGAAATACCATCAGCATCACACTAGCTGAATGAAAAAATAACTATTGCACTGGCAGAGAGTACCGAGACGCATGATTGTTTTGACATTTAATGAATACTAAGCATATTAGCGCGTGATATGAAGATGATTAGTAAATATTCCCAAAAAAGATGCTAAACGATTTACTGCCAAATATGGATCAAAGTTTTTAAAATCTTAACTAATAGTTACCAAATACACAATAGCCATCACATTTGTATTGCTCTAACGCATATGAAATGGAATCCTAACCAAGTTTAGTATAAATAGCAATTGGTGTAGACATCAAGGTGATGAGGTGCTCTTTCCTGATCTAATACATAAATGAGAAAGGCATACTCTCCTTGTTGCATCAAAGAGTAACACAACTCAGCCTCCTCATTAATTTAACTTCATGTGTTGTGTCTCATGCTGGCATAGCCTGAAGTAGATTGAAATATAAGAACAGTGTAAAGGGGCCCATTTCAGGATATGTCCCGTTTATTTCTAGCTAATCTCCAAGAAGTGTGTATGAGTGTTTCGCGCGATTTCATCACTTTGGACACCGAATTCCCCAAATATCACTTTCAAGGTAACTATAAAGGTAAACCTTTGAATATTTTGAAACGTATTTGACTAGGAGCTGTTGCTGCCTATAACACATGCCAGTTATTTCCAATATGCATTACTAATTGAGCGACATAACAACGACGTTACCATCTGAAAAGTAATGACCATATCCCATATTCCGCTTCGCAGACGAGTCAAATATGAATTACCAATGTATCTAATGGGAGAATATTGATTTCAATATGTATGCGTTTAAAGCATTCCAAGACCACCCCCACCCGCCCCACCCCGAACAAAAGATAGAAAAAAACCCTCTGTTATTGCCCATATATCAAGAACACATTCGCATTGCGGGCACGAAGGGCCAATCCAGGGCCATTCCCTTAGCTTGATGTTGAAAATAGATTTGCACATTGAGCAAGTAGTGAGGTGATTACTACTAGACACGCTATGCTGGGCTGCCTCTGTGAGAAATATGAGTCACTTTCGCAATACGCAAGAAAGTCTGCATCAGAAGTTAATAATGAGGACATATGTTGAATATTTTGTCAAACTGTACTGGATAGTTCTATCAAATTGTTCTTTAAAGTTATTTTTTCTCAATATGGTATGTGTAGTGCATAGTTTACAACATAGATAGTTTAGTTTCTCAAATCCTGAAGTCTTCCATTTGATGATGGGAACTGGCGGGTTAAATAAGCTCCACTCCCGTAGAAGGAAGTTAGATGGCAAGGTTTGTCTTGTTCTTTGCATTTGACAACACATATTTTTGTTCGTTATTGCCGTCACTTCACAAGGGAAAAATGGAATTACATCCGGTCTGTGTGTTACCCTAGCCCAATAAGGGTGAAATTGTGTTGTATTTCAGGTTGTGCGTGTGTGCGTGCGTGCGTGAGTGCGTGCGTGCGTGCCTGTGTCTGTGTGTCAGTGTATGTATCCAGAGTTGTGGCAAACAGACCACTGATCCGATGTGGCTCTTATTTTAACACACCATAGGATCTAAGGTTGAATGAGGATTTTCAAATTTTGACCACGATCCAAATAATAAACATCGAATCTGAATCAGATCAGATTATGGATCTATAGATATGTCATAACCTACTTGCTCAATTCTCAACAAGAATAATACACGAAGATTCTACAACTTTGGTTGGGATCACACCTCCCCTACACCCACCTCCCCACCTCAGAAAATGGTATCCTTCATCTCTTCGCTCAGGCACATTTAATGTACCTGACCTAATTTGTTGAAATGACATCAGAATAATGAAAGCGTATTGATTGACAGATCTGATAAAGGAACTACTGTATAGAGGGATACGATCTGTCACTCAATTATTGGACATCATAATCAAATGTGCCCCATGTTAGATGATGTCACAATCAAAATGACGTAAGTCTGTCACAAAAAAAAGTCTGTCGTTACAATGTACCAGCCTTGCCGTCAATAGAGAAAACGTTTTAAAACGTTTTTCCAAATCTTCAAGCTATGATGATCTGCTGTTTTGGGATTAATCTCTCCCTATAATATACAAGCTGAAGAAAAGCTGATTTTCCATATGCGGAGTGCTCTAGAAGTTGTCCACATTGAACGCAAGGCAGTTGTATGTTATGATAAATTTATAATTTAGTAAACATTCTGTTGAATATTTTGCTAATAATTTGACTGGGAGTTGTTGCTTGCATAATCACATCAGTTCCAAAACATTAAATAGCTCACCTTGAAACTTAACGTCTGGTAATTCAGACTTCAAAGTGTCAAATCGATTTTAACATACATACGAAGTGGATGTAGCTAACTTAAAATGTACGGGCATAGATAGAAACACATCTCTATATTTATTTAAATATTATTTAAGAAAATAGTAGACAATTGCTTGCTATAAATGATAGTGCATAGATGGTGCAAGTGGTGTGTGCATAGACACGCGCGCGAGTATGTACGTGCGCGTATGAATGTGTTTGAGTTAGTCTGTGTACATCGACCGTAATGTATGTCATGTATATATTTGTGTAATATATGCAATTCTGTCAGTAGAGTTGGTTTAAATATCAAGCAATTGCCAGATGGGTATAGACATATGAATAGTAATCTCCTATGAAACCACGATATGAGAAGATGGCCATGCCAAAGCAATTCACCTTTCCAGCGTATCCATTTATCAATCTGACGTCATATGACGTCATAATCAGCTAAGCGTGTAAGATGACGTCATAATCATTACATCATAAATGATTGTATTAGGCGCGTCTTTAACGCTTAATAGTCCGACACGGTGTACGAATTGTATGTTTTTGCTATTTAAGAAACATGCTGTTGAATATTTTGAAACTAATTCGACTGGGTGCTGTTGCGCAACAGCACCCAGTCAAATTTGTTTCAAAATATTCAAGAGCTTACCTGTAAATTGATAGTCAGGGAGTTCAGAGATCGATCGATTTCAAAAGAGCAAGGTGTGGGTGGAGCTTAGCTAAGGATAGGCGGGGCATGGAAGGTTCATTGCGTGTGATACATAAAAATCAGACAGTTGGGAAGCACAAGACAAACATAACAACCATTAATTTTTCTCCTTGCTTTAGGAAATAACATTACAGTTAATAAAACGAAATAGTAGAGATTTTGGAGAAATAATTGTTGTTGGCACGACATTGCCTAGAACATGATGTGGGTTGAAAAGAAATATGTAGCACCTCTGTCACTCATAGAGGTCAATTAGACCCTATGAATAACTACGTCATTATAATAACTAAAATCTACAACATTTGTTCAAACGAGATCAGGATGTTGCATAAATGCTTCTTCTATTTCCAGCTGTAGTAAACATCTACGGATGTCGTGTTTTGCAAAACAAGATTATTATTTATTTAATTGCATTCAGAGGAAATAACAATGGACCTTTCCTGAGTAATGACGTCATATGACATCATACTCAGCTAAGCGGTGTGTAGGATAACGTCATAATCATTACGTCATAAATGATTCTATACCTTGAGTCTTTAGCTCAAGATAATAGTTCGACACGTTGTACAAATTGTACGTCTATGGTTGAAATTGCATGTTGTGAGAATCTAAATCAAATATGTTGGCGCCGGGTGAATATTAAATCCATCTCCGGTATTGTGCTCATTAGGCCATCCACCATTTACACGTATTCATGTAATACTTCTAAATG
>CM067374.1:46540915-46575915 GCA_034401795.1 Chaetoderma sp. LZ-2023a | reverse complement strand
GAAGTGGCTATTCAATCTGTAGATACCTCCGCGATCGATCTAATTGAGTCAACAAAGTACGGAAATTCCTGGCGTCAATACAACTTGATCAACGGCAGTTCATGGTAAGTAGGATGAGACTTGCATAACATGCAACCATTCACTGGGCAATTTTTCGCCCTCTCATGAAAATGTCGCTTTTGTTTTCTCCAGAAGTGGCGCCGGAGTAGATTTTGTTTTGCAAAACATTCCAGGGTTTCTTTTATTTATTTAATTGAATTTCGAGAAATAGCAATTATTTCAACAGTACTAAAGCATGAAGTGAAATGTCTCATCAGGTTCCGCACAACCACAACAATGACAAAGAAATTAAACCAAGTTTCCTTTTTTAGAAGTTGCTTAAGTGAAGAATCGAAAATAAATACAGTCTTGAGAATGGATGAGAGGACGTGGGAGATTAATTACCTCGTTAAGATGCTATTTTCTCGGGGAATGATTGAACATTGACAGTGTTATTTTGTATACATTCCATCATTCCACTCATTATACTTGAATCAAGAGAGCATTGTATGATATTTGTACCATGCCGAATACAAAGGACAATGTGCAAAGTTAGCTTTTGGAGCAGATCAAATCGTTATAGTACTGCAAAGTACACAGGCTTGGCCACCATAGCTACCAAGGACAATACAGCCACCAGCAGCACCACCACCACCACAGCCACCACCGGTACTCCAGCCACCACCACCACCACCGCCACCGCCACCACCGCCACCATTTTTCAGGACATACTTTGATTTCGTGCACCATATATAATTTAGTCCAAATTACGAAAATTATTTCCTATCACCAGCCTGTCTCAAAACCAATGATGCGAACAATTGTACACTTCTCTTGGTGACACTGGTTAGAGAGTAATTCACGTTTCCAGAGCATCCATTTATCAATCTGACGTCATACGACGTCATAATCACCTAAGCAGCGTGTAGGATGACGTCATAATCATTACGTCCTAAATGCTTTTATTTGTCCATTATTTAATTCTTAATAGTCCGACACGTTGTACGAATTGTATATCTCTACTATTTAATAAACATGTTGTTGAACATTTTGAAACTAATTTGACTGGACACTGTTGCTGTCATACCGTTCATCCAAATTGATTAAAAAATATTCAATAGCTTACCTGTACAGTTTTCTGGAAATTGATCGTGATGGCGTTCAAAGATCGATCGATCCCAACTCGAGCGATTTGTGGGTGGATCTGAGCTAGAAATGGGTGGGGCATAACTAAAAATGGAAAGGTCCATTGGTGATATAGTCTGATCGAGGCAAGAAGGTTTTGTAAGATAAAAAACGGGCCACACAGGACTACACAGTTTTCTCAATTCTTAATGCGACGGTAACTGTCCACAGCCGTTGTAAATTGCGTTTGCATCAATTACGCAAGCATAATTTGAATTACGTGGTTGTAACTCAATTATCCACTCATTGGTATGACTGTTCTCAACTACTTTGTGAATCTTACTACCGACATCACACGAAGACATCTCATGTAGCATTGGTCTTGTATCATCTTTATTGAATAAACCGTGCGTCTTTGTGATATGGTTCTGTAAGAGATCTTGTAAACTATTCGAGCGTTTTGATTGTAGTTGGTGATTGTCTCTTTTGGTTTCAGTCTCATCTTCAACCCCTCATGTGGCAAAATCTCCTCAACGAGATCGAAACGCTATTCGTGTGAATTAACCCTTTATTGTATAAATCTTTCAAGAACATTTTAATTTTTGCATCTCAATAGAAGACTTCTTGTGGATTTAACTGGAATTTATGAAAATATCTTCTGTTGTCCTGCAAATGGACATTTCTCAATACCACTTCTGAGGTCGTTTTGGCCAGCCTAACTGGTCAAGAAAATTCACATATTTGCTTAGCCAGTGCCCATATGTAGGCCAAGAGAAGAGTACATTTGAAAATTTACCACTGGAATGACTGGCCAGATAACCAATTCCAATGGTAAATCTTCAAAAACGCTATTCTCTTGGTCTGGAAATTGACGATCTGTTGACCATTGCAAATGCATTTTTGCGGATAAGGGCTAGTGTGAGTCAGCGTTCTTTTCGTTTATGTTTTCCAAAATGAAGAGCATCGTTTTCTCTTTAAACATATGTTACTGTACTGATACTACATTGGGATTGAGCACAGGTTCTGTCTAGTTTGATCTTTGTTTTTCAAGGTCACCGGTCAAGGAGACTCCAATGCTCTTATCCATATTATGTTGCATTGTTTTCGTGCCGCATATGGTACTATTCAATTAATGCCAATTCCTTACTTATTGGCAGAATAGTGTGTACATCTTATCAACATTTTCTACATTCCTTCTTTTAGCTGGAGATGTAGAACTAAATCCAGGTCCTGCAGCCAGCAACAATGATCTTTCTATTGCACACTTACACGTATGTGGCCTGAAAGACAAAATTTATCTTGTTAAGGCTAACCTTTCCAACTTTAGTATTATTACTATTACTGAGATCCAACTCACACAAACTATTAACAATAATATCGTTAAGCTTCCAGTCTTTCAGGAACATTATCGCAGAGCTCTTCAACAGTCATGTGCCTATATATCCAAAAACACAGCGGCTATCCGGCGTCGCACCGATTACGAATGCGCTGACGCTGAAATGATATGGGTAGAGGTCCACGATCGTCCCGAGTTACTCATATGCGTTATTTATTGGCCATCTAATACAACTATAGACAAATGACAAGCATGTCAGAAAATATAGACTATGTCCGGGATCTTAGCACAAACAAAATCCTAAGCCTATTTGGGAACCTAAATGAAGACATTTTTAACACGACATTTGGGTTCCGTCAGCTAATAAATGAAGTAACTAGGCCTGTATCGAATACCTTGCTAGATCCAATAATAATTAATAATGGAAGAATACTAAAATATAGCGCTGTCATGTCACCATTCTGTAGTGACCACACCGCAATTTGTTTGGTCCTAATATCTGCAATACCTAAACGTGAATCATACACGCGATAGATCTGGGACTATGGAAAAAGCGGACTGAGATAGACTTATGGATAACTTGGCCAACGCATCCTGAAACATTCTGTAGCTCGCGGGGTAGTGTCCTGTCGTTCAGGTGTATAGTGTCGACTCGCCGCGTTGCATGTACATGGCGAGTGATGACGTTGGCTAGCTCCCGGTCTCGGGGTTACGGATCCCGTGCGATACTGCCCCTACGGGTAACAAAGACCGGCTCCTAAAGCTGGTGGAACTCAATCGTTCCGGTGGGGTCATGCGACCATCGTTGCGAACATTAAACACAACAGTCTCAGCCCAAGAGTTTGTTTCACCGGTTCCTGTCCATAGCAATTCCGTGATCTATGGACTTACAAGATTTGATTTAGTGACCTAACAAAAACAAGTCTATACAATAGATTTACCTAAACACGTCAAGTATGCTAGATAAAAATAAGCATACGAAAATACAAGACATAGAGACAGCCTGATGAACTTTTAAATGCGAGACTCCCGGAGGTACCACACAGACTCGCAGGTCCGCAGAGGTATCCCCGCAAGGGAGGCTCCCGTACAGGAGATCACTAATTAACTTAATATAAGTTATTATACCTCTAAGCTGAAAAGGAAAGAAAGTTATCTTGTTGAAGTGGCGAAAGGTTATGTACTTCATGCAGGCATTACTTCTGATGCTATTTCTGGGTGAGAAGTAGTAGCCTCGCGCGGGCCGTCGTCACTGAATCCTTGCGAGAGGCACATGAAAATGTCGCCACCGCTTAAAGCGGGAGAAGAGCATCGACCAGAGAGGGCCCACTCTAATTTTCAATTAAAATGATACAAAGAAAAGACCATACCTAGTGAAATTATGATTATAATGTCGCGTGCTGTTTTGCGTGAAGACGGGACGAGCGATTCCCGAGGGATTCCCACACCACCGTCTTATGTAGTTTCAAGTATGCTGAATTAGTAGTTGCTGCTTTTATTTATGCGGGCCTTCTTCTATGCCTAACCTAACATTTAGTTTTTAAAGACAAAAAACTAGTTTAGGCCGCAAATGGCAGGTGTCTTACCTCGCTTTAGATACGGCTGTCATTGAGAACGGGCGTCCTAAGACGTCTATACTGAAGACAGCATGCATACATGTTACTTTGCAAGACCTCCGAGCTGGGTGAGAATCCGGACATCTTGCTCCATAACCACATAAAACGTCACAGGACAAGGGTTACTTTTCTCATAAGCAAGTTTAGGCAACTGATCTATCGTTTCGGTGGGGGTAAGAGAGACGATTACCCGCCGTGAATGTCCTTCCCATGAGGGCGTAGCAGATCCCAAAATCTTGCCCAGTCATTCTTACAGAATTCTGCGGGGATGCATATCTCGCCCGTCACCAGGTCCTATGGAGCTAACCTTTTAACCTGATGTTAGGTTTAGACGCAAGTTGCCCAGATATGCACTGCGGTGCGAGGGAGACTTCCTAGAAGATGAAAAAGAAATTAATAATTATAATGTGTTTTGCCAGTGCTTCCTACATTGGCAAGGATAACTACCTACTAGGTATCCGAAGATACACGGGAAATGTATGTGACACCATACCCTGGCCATCACCGCTCGGAAACCCCAATAGTTTCCCAGGGTCGGATCTGTCCATGGTGCAGATAGGGACATCCAAACAATTAAGAAGCCATAAGGCTTAGTGGAGCATGACGAGAGACAATAACTTATAATTAGGAGGCTCAATAGGTATGTTGGCGAATTTTACACAACCTTGCCAGAGTGCGGGGCTAAATTATCGCAACTACCAGAAAAGAGGCGTACACTATGTGTCTCTTGACGAAGAAATTGTCTCTAATCATTTTAAACCTATCCTATCGAGCTAAATAGACAGGCTTTTAGTCGGTAGCACGCCGGGCTAAACAGAGTTATAGCCCGGACAGCGACCTCAGTTAAAAATTGTTGGTGGCGGGAGAAAGTGGTGCATATATGTTGCTGTATAGTGTTCCCTACGTGCACTGAGGTCCTACGTTTTCTGCAAATAAACAAAACACAAGAACGAGTGGCTACTCGCCATATATAAAACTAACCAGTACAAGTAATACGATGTGAAATGATTAGAATAATATATAAAGTTCAGGTTGACAGACTTACTACGGTGCGGTTAGTAAAAACACCTTACAGTAAAATAAGAATAACTATTAACAGATAAAGAAATTAAAACTATTGGTCCTAAGACTGTTACGGTTCCTTTTGGTCATCGGGACCGTTTACACAAATAAAGCATAATCATTACGGTTGTAATTAACGGAATAATTACAGATGTTAAGTATAGTTACTTGAATAGTCGGTAGCATTCTTAATGACGGGCTATCGTGTTACTGAAATTGATACGTCACCCTTAGTGTGACGTGAGTTGACGCGTTCTCTGGAAGCTGGAAAGTTCCCGCATGTCGGTTCCTGCAAACAGGATTCCCATATGCAGTCCGGGACGGGAGTGAATCGAACTCAGGACGGTAATCACAATATAAGAATGTCTAACGAACAGTCAGTAAATGATACAATAACATTACTGTTAGGAAGAAAGTTCCCGTACACCAATGGTACGGATGAAAGTTAGGAACAACCCGTTCATAAGCAGGGGTTGTTGATTATGGATGAAAATACATAACTAAGCTTATGGTGCGGGGTACGTCAGTTAGCTCTTAAGACGTACCGGGCAAAGTTTACTTGCTGAAGTCAAGACGTTTAAATAAACCTGCACGACATCAGTGCGGGGGAGGTTGAATAACCACTTTTTGGCGTGGCCGGGAGATCCAGCGAGTCATCCACCAAAGAACATCGCTGCCTCTACATCTGTAGAATCACATATTCAGGCCGGGAAAGGCCTCACCGCAAGCTTGTGTTCCGAGTTAGTTCTTGATTTAGTCGTGAACAATATTATCAAAAGTTTCCAAAAATACTCCCGAACAATCGGGAGATACACAATTCATTTAGGTGCGGTGGGTTGGGTTGCTGCTGTCGGCTACGGGAGAGAAACTTACTGAGACCGAAGTGATCTATGTAATACCTGTCTCGTTGATAGTAGCTGTAACAGATCCAACCTATTCGGCCCCTGGCCGAGGATGCTCCCGAACTCAGGATTTTATCTCCTTTTATACTACCCGTGACGTCACAGGCGCAAGCCCCAACAAATCATCGGCCGAGCAATAGCCAATCAGCACGCTGCTAATAATGGCGCAGATGATTGTTCTGGAACATTGTGGAACTTCGGCGTACACGTGGTTATGACGTCACGGCAAAATTTTGAAGATAATCAAAAGGGGCTTTCCGTGGATAACTCAGCCATTTCCTAACCGATTCTGAAATGGTTTACAGATTCGGAAAGCCCGTCGAATTCTGGCCTTGATTGATGCCAGATTCGGCGGGAACAAGCACTTATAAAGAATTACAATGTACCTACTTGGTACACTAAAAGTGCTATCCTATCTTGGGCGTGATATACACGCCCTGCCTATGCAGTGGGAAGCGCGCGCATGCGCGCCGCGCCGCGCGCTTTAACGAACTTTGTCATTTTTACGACGAAATCTCTCTCATAGGACAATATACGCTTATAGCTCTACCCAAATGATAAACCGTGGGTGTCAAATAAGCTTAAGTGCGAAATGAGGATCAGAGAAAAACGTTTTAAGAAGAAAAGATCTCAAGAGCACGGCATAATCGATTTCAAGAAGTAGAGGAATCATATATATACTCTAGTTACGATAGCCAAACAGGAATTTAGAGACAAGATGGCTGAGAAAATAAAAAGAAATAGACGAACAGGTTCCAAATTGTGGTGGAAATTGAGCAAATCATTCCTATCTGGCACTGATTCAAACTTCAACGAAATGCCTCCATCAAGCGTCAATATGGCTCGTTCACCTATGATCTTTTTGAGAAGGGTACTCTTCTTGGCAATTATTTTCCCAGTATTGGTACAACAGACCACTCCCAAACCCAGTTGCCCGTTCTGCAATTATATACAGACAACGTCCGTAAACTCTATAACTCTAACAACCACTGATATTTTAGATGTACTATCTAACCTGGACACGTCGACGGCAATTGGTCCGGACGAGATAAGTCCAAAACTAGTCGGAGAGGATAAGCAAGGTTGGCCCCAATCTTGGCGCAATTTCTTAATATTTCCCTTAGATTCTCATTTTCTAACTTCTTTGAAAGTGGCTAATGTAACGCCAATCTTTAAAAAGGGCGACAAGGACGTCTGTTCAAATTATCGCATAAATACGTTTACAATTTTATTAGAGATGATATAAGACCTCCCCCGCCAGGATATCTTCCCAAACATTCGACCGTCGATCAGGTATTAAATATTTATACCGATATGGGCGATATTGTCGATGCACTTGACAATGAAAAAGAAATACTGTTTTTATTTCTTGAAGAATCCAAAGCATTTGACCGAGTCTGGCAGCAGTCGAATTGGAGCAATTTAGCGTTACTGGACCACTACTACTTGCATAGTTTGCAAGTTATCTCGAGAATCGTCATCAGCGTGTAGTCATTAATGGTAGTGAATCTATGCTACCTTCTCTGAATTCTAATGTTCTTGATCCTCTACTGTTTTGGTGTTTATAAATGACTTGCCCAGTGCTATCCTATTAAGCTGTTTGCTCATGATACGCCCCTATACATAATATTTGGCAATCTACAGACGCAAAGTGTTTCAATAGACTACGACCTACAGATAATAACCCAATGGGCGAATATCTGTCTGGTCGAATTTAATGCGTTGAAACCACATCCTTACTGGTCTCACTGTGTGATACTTCTACAGTATTTCACTTACAGTGCAAGAATTCAGAAATACTACCATCAAAGTACTATACACACCTCGGAATTATGTTTAATTGTAAATGGCAGCATGTCTTCTAGTGACCCCTCCCCCCCCTTCTTAGGGAGCAAAGACTTGCTTTCTATAGCGCATTATGGACTAATGATATTCCCCCTATACTCACGAAAAGACACGTCTTAGATGGCGACAATAATGTAAATATAGAAAGGAATCTCAAGACATCAGCAATTGCTTGCCAATATATTATCGATGCTGACCGTTTGTAACAGCAGCACGATTACTTATCCAACCTTTAAGCAACGTATATTAGAACACGTATTTATATAACTGGCGATATAAATAAAAAAATATATAATCCATAGAGCCATCAATGTACCTATATGGGTAGAGTCAATGCAGCGCAGCGCGTGAATGACTTGACGTGTTTCCAGGCAAGATAAAAAGTACTTTACAATGTTTTGGACACAGTTGAATTAAAGAACAGTGCTCCCTATGACAGTAATGTCGTTCGGTACAATTGTGGTCAGATAGTCAACAAAATGCTCTTACTAACTGACAGGCCGTGTTTTTGTTTTGCAGATATGCTGACTTGTTTAGAGAGAGAGAGAGAGAGAGAGAGAGAGAGAGAGAGAGAGAGAGTGAGAGAGAGAGAGAGAGAGAGAGAGAGAGAGAGAGAGAGGGAGAGAGAGGGAGAGAGTGAGAGAGAGAGGGAGGGAGGGAGGGAGGGAGGGAGGGAGGGAGAGAGAGAGAGAGAGAGAGCGTGAGAGAGAGAGAGAGAGAGAGAGAGGGAGGGAGGGAGGGAGGCAAGGAGAGAGAGAGAGAGAGAGAGAGCGAGCGAGCGAAGCGAGAGAGAGAGAGAGAGAGAGAGAGAGAGAGAGAGAGAGAGAGAGCGAGAGAGAGAGAGAGAGAGCGAGGGGGGAGGGAGGGATGGAAGGCGGGAGGAAGTAGGGAGGGAGAGAGAGAGAGAGAGAGAGAGAGAGAGAGAGGGAGGGAGGGAGGAGGGAGGCAGGGAGAGAGAGAGCGAGCGAGAGAGAGAGAGAGAGAGAGAGAGAGAGAGAGAGAGAGAGAGATTGGGAGAGCGTCTGTGTGAAAGCGAGACACACAGTAGTCAATTGATTAATTGAATGATTTGAGTGTTTCAATGCAATGCATCACAATACGCATCTTGATAACACTCTCCATGCCATGGAGCCATATATTTCTGCAGTTTTGATCCATTGCTTGTAATCGTCTACTATTTACTTGAATCAAGTTAGGATCACAGATTTTTATGCTGTCTGATGATGTTGTTAATGAGCCCGATAATGGCACGGGTGGTCTCGGGATGCCAAAAGGAGGGGCGAGGATGGGTCGTCACAAACAAATTTTGTCGGCTGTGTAACGACTCGGCGGAGGCTGCTGCGCTCTGCATGCCTTCTCTTTGGGCGCATCACAGGAACTCGAGGGGACGGCGTGTGTGCGTGTGTGTAGCGGGGCGCAAGCATCCCTCTTCTTTGGACAACAACCAGTCGTCAAAGAGGGTACACCGTGAGAAATGAGGTCAGATAGCACAATTATTAACGGTGTAAAAAGTGCAGAAATTGGCCGCTACATTTTATTGGATAACATATAATTACTGTGCCCCTTAATAATCATTCAATGGCAATAAAACAATTATAAACAATAAAATAATAATATAATCAATAATTGTATCTTTCAGCTCTGAACTAAGTATTTCACTAGGGTTGAATACGCCTGCCTACCCTGTTATGTAGATACTATTTTATGTTGTTTATCCTAAGATTCTTAAGTGTAACGGATGAGGTTCCGGTAACTGACTGGTATTGGTCCTTTATATTAAGTATCCGATAATAGTGATTTACTGGTAAGTTGCATGTCTAATTCCGTTAGCTAAGTTTAAGAATTCATAAATTCTTGTAACAATTAAAGTACTTGTGTAATGGAATGGTGAGATTCCATGCTCTCTTGCGGGATTTCTGAAAATGTATGTCTTCCAGGAGGACCGCTTCCGAAGACAATTTATGAAGCTGACCGTTGCACAATTATATGCAAGTATTGTGATGTATGAGAAGTATGTTTCCAGGAGGACCACCAAGTTTATATGTGGTGAATTCTTTGGCAGAGTTTGAAAATTACACAACAACATGTTTACATAGTCATTTCTGTTGACAGCACAATTTATATGTAGAACAGATATCACAGAACCCTTTGCCCGATGCGATGCGTGAGTGATCATATTTCAGGTACGAGTTACTTGAATGATGAGATTTTCTAGCAATTATTATTTAGAACTAGAACACATTTACTGAAGCAACGGTAAATCTGCGAAGTCTGGGCATTAAACAGTATTATAAGCCCTCTTCTCATATAGTCATTGAACATGTCTGATACTGATCTGATAAAATGTCTACGTGTTGGTGCAGTTCAAATATCCACAGTTGAAACTACCATAGTTTTACACATGGTATGAAAATGCTGATTTCTTGAAAACCGATAGCCTTGTTCCTAAAGTATAAAATAATGTGTCCTGATTTGGTGTAGTGGAATAATTACCAAAATCAAGGAAAATGCCAATAAATGTCAAATAAAGGAAAAATTAATGAATTAAAGGTAAAGGGAGGCAAGTCATGCAAAAACCTGACCAATTTTGGTTTTTGGCATGAATTACCTCCCTTTACCTGTTGAAGTTGATTGTGTTGATGAATTTCGATTCTCATGATGGCTTGAAAGTGACCCGTCCAAGGTCAAGGTCAATCATGGGTCAAAGTGACCAATTTTAGGTTTTGACATGAATTACCTCCATTTAGCTGTTGGAGTTGATTGAGGCAATTAAATCTGGTGAATTTCGGTTGTTTCTGACTAACTGGGCCAAACAAAATTCATTAATTTCTCCTTTATTTGACATTTGATGGCCTTTTCCTTGATTTTGGGTCGGATGTGTGACTAAGGATTTTGGAAGGATGTTAAGTTTCAACATGATCTGCAGAAACATTAAGGGGAGTCGCTATCAGAATATCACTCTCATACATTTTCTTTGGAGCATTTTGGGCATGGATAAGCGTATTCCTCAGAAATTATTCACTGGATACAAAAGTAAAATAAAAACATCCCAGGCCCTAAGGTGTACTGAAAGTGTCTCAAGTTTGGAGGATAGAAATCGCAAATAGTACTCCATGGACAAGGAAAATATGTGGGTGTCAGATGCGGGTTAACAGGTGGTAGAGATCTGTTAACTGTCTCCATGATCTGCAAAAACCTCTAGGACGAGTTGATGTCCGAATAGCACTCCCTTACATTTCCAATTGGACTTTTTGGACAAGAAAACGCGGAATTCTCGGGAACCATACACCAGATCCAATTTCTGTAGATGATCTATACATGCCTGGTGCGTACTAGAAATGTACCAAGTTTAGATATGATATTTCCAAAACTGGGTCATTTATCATCAAATCAATTTCCAATACATTCCCTATTGACATATTTGTCTACGATACAAAAATCTCAATATCTCATGAACCGTTCAGGATATCGGAGTTCTGTAAATCGTGTCTGAGAGGCAATTCCGCCCCGGATCAGGCGATCTAAATGCTGAAACAATACGACCATGATTCCGTCATCTATTAGCAAATCATTAAGATATTGTTTAGTGTGCAGATCTGCAATACTAGAAATGTTAATATGTCCACTGACGATTTTATTTCAGTAAGCAATAGTAGCCTCTTGCATCTAGGGATGTTAAAAATGTCAACCCTCTGACAGGGAGAGAAGTGAGAATTCTCATGATGTCAAATAACTGTTTTTATTCAGCATTTTCTCAAAAACTGGTCACTGAACCGAAACGACTTTTTTGGCCAACTTGCGGGTCAACAGATCCTATAAATATGTTAGGTTTCAAGATAATCCGGAAAAAATGCTAGGAGCAGTCGCTGACCGAATATTGCCCCTATACATTCCCTATGGGACATGTTGGGAACGGAAATGCAGCGTTCTGAAAGGTTAACATGTTTGCTAACGATTTTATTTTGTTAATCCATAGTAGTATAATGTATATACATATATGCCACATATCAAGCATCTGACCAACCTAGAAATATGAATTATCTTAATTCCAAACAATTGGGCTTATGCCAGACTTTCTCAAAAACGGGTCACCGTACCAAAACAATATTTTGGGCCACCATGTGGGTCAAGACATGCTAGACGTTTTTCCAGTTTCAAGATGATAGAGTTTCCGAATATTGCTCTCATGCATTTTCTATGGGGACATTGGGGCACGGAAATGCGGAGTTCTGAATGGTTAGCATGTTCGCTAACAATTTTATTTCACTAATCAACAGTAGTCTAATACATCTACGCATATGCTAAATTTCAACCATCTGACCGCCCTAGAAATATAAAGTATCCTGATTCCAAAAAATTCGGCCTATGGCGGATTTTCTCCAAATTTGGTCACCGTACCCAAAACATATTTTTGGTAGAGATGTAGAGCAACACATGCTAGAAGTCTGTGAAGTTTCAGGATGATTGAGGAAAAACTCTAGGAGTAGTCGCTGTCCGAATATTGCTCCCATACATTTCCTATGGGACTTTTGCCCGCGGAAATGCGGCTCTCTCGGAAATCATACACCCGATCGAGAAGAAAAGTAAGAGCAAACTAGATCCCAAGGGGTACTACAAGTTGACCCAGTTTGATGTTGATCAGATCAAAACTGTAGGAGGAGATAGTTTGCGAAAATCCTTGAGAATAATAATAATAATAATAATAATAATAATAATAATAATAATAATAATAATAATAATAATAATAATAATAATAATAATAATAAAGATCATGAGAAAAAACAATAATCTGCGATAGATCGCATATTAATAATAGGAAAATCATGACGTCTAATAATTTTTAAATTTTAAGAAGCTTGACCTTTACGATTAACAAAGAAATACTTTGAAACGAAGTTTTCAACACTTTGATGGTAGTAAATTCATTCTAAGATTTTATTTGGAGAGCGACTATTACAATGTGCGTGTAGCACGGAGAGATTGAAACCTGCTAAGACGACCGATTGTGGACAAGTATCTCTGACTTCGTATGGAAACGGACTGTCCAGCAGGGGTTGTCTAGCCGGTCGAATTATCAGAAGAGGGTCTAGGAAGGTTTTTGAGAATGGCAGTTAATGAACCATTAGAATATACAATAATCACTTATGTAAGACGACCTAATATAAGTTAAATATCGCCAATCTCAAATCCCTTCAAATGCGCTATAATCCCTCTGTCACCATGGCAAATCAAAAGTGTCACTTATGCGAAATGAGGAAGCTAACTGTGCCTCTCTAATTCAATTGTCACCAGAGAAAGCTGGTAACGTCTTTATCGATCACATTCGTCCAAGTCCCATCAGTCAAAACTTGGGTCAATTGCCATTTCGTCACGACTATCCGTCAGTGCATATTTCTTATGTTATCCGAGGTGGATTTGGTGTTGAATAATAACGAATAATTTGTGAAGAACTAAATGGATTTCTACCAGTAGATTGGTTTTAGTAGGTGGTCCTTCGCAAAAGAGGGAGACCGGTCCAATTCCTCACTAATGGGAAACTTAATGGTGGTGGCGATGAGTAAGGGAGAAAAAGATGCAAGTGTGGCGACGACATTTTCCAACACCGATGCATTCAATTATAAAAACAGTTAATAGTATGACCATTAACTATAATCATGTCCTTCAGGATGAAAATGCACCCGGTGCAGATCCATTATTTGATATTTCTTTATATATTTCAATTATGATTCTTTGCTTTAATACCATCGTTCCTATACATGTTTCAATATTTCAACATTAATATCCACTCCATAAATGATGGGAATTTGGGTGTACCAGAATAGTATACATGCGGTGTATTTACACCCAATTTCAAGAATCGCACATTTGGGATTCGTTAGACATACACCATTTTACAATTTCTTAAAATGAATTTTCCAATTTAAAAAAAATTAAATTTGTCTTTGTGAACAACTTGGATGTTCTCTGAACTAAACTGATACTACATGAAAGCAAAGCAGGCTAAATACACGTTGGAAGAAGGACTTCGAGTAGTTACTGAAGGCAGCGATGGGCCATCTGGCTTTGCTGTAAACATAACAGAAGCAACGGTGATTATGTGCCTAGCATTGCATCTCTATCTGAATAGAAAGTTCATTTATCCGAACCATCAAGTGATGAAGATGTGGTTATTCCACTAGATCATGGCTCTCAGATAATACAACAGGCTGACGGAAATATTCCCTTTAGGTAATCAGTTAGGTTAACAGCGGCGTATCTATTCTGAAGATTACTGACAATACAGTGATTGTTTACGAGCTTAGGTCGTCGGAGTCATGAACAATCACGTCGCCGTTGACATGGTAGGGGACACTCTCCATTTCGACAATATCAAACCAGCAAAGTATGGTATCAAGATATGGTGGTCGTGTGGTCCCATGCCTTTATATCAATTGAATGGAAACATTTACCTAGGTGGACAACCAGGAAAACAGTGAGAACAAATCCAAGGTACTGATGTTGTGAAATCATTGATTGGTTCATGGTACAACAGTTGTAGGAATGTTGTATGTGGGAATATTTTCACTAGCATGCCTCCTTTTGAGGAACCTTTAGGAGAGGGATTTACATATGTAGGAACTCTGAGAAGCTCTTCTGTCAGCTATGATGGCTGGAAATAGAGATGAACATTCATATGTGTTCGGCTTTAGTAACCAACTGACTCTTGTCCTATGGCACCAAGAAAGGCAAAGGTTCATTATGTTGGCATCTATGCATCGCGATACTGTAGTTGTTGGTGACTTGCAAAAGACTGAAATGATCAATCACTATAATAATGCCAAGATCAGTGCTGACACCCTATATACTATCGCAAGTGTTGTAACATATCCTTGCAAAATTAACAGATGCCCATTAGTTATCATTTTCAACGTTATAGATGCTGCATGCATATCTGCTCTTATTGTTTGCCAATGGTTAGACAGCGCAAGTCTCGTGTAGAATTAAGAAATCGTATCAGGTTTAATTTGGGAAAAGATATTCGAGCATCAAACAACATGTGCAAGCCACGCAGCTGGGGTTTCTATCAAATGTACAAATGGCGACTGAGTGAAGATCAATGAACAAACATGGCAGATGATTTGTCCGTCCTCGAATTGTAGGCAGGAAATTTTGAAAACGCTGTGACATGTGTCAAGATTTCACTTGCACAGTATCAATATCCTATACTTTGAGGACTGTGGTTAAATGAAACGCTTGGCAAAAATCCCAGATTCACAAACTGATTCAAATCCAAAATGCATGAGCAGAATTCATTCTTGATTTAAATGTTCTGATTTCAGTGTTAGTAACCATAGCATATTGTAAGTACGATTTATGTTGCTGGGGTGCAAGTAGACCCTAGGCCAAAAGGCAATGATAATATGTTGATAAAATTATACTAAAGGGACCTAAGTAATGTTATTTTTACTTTATCTAGTTACAATTCCATGGTTCTTCATTAAGAGGTGATATGGCTGTAGTACCAGAATGTAATTAATGTGTTTTCCACGAGGTGTAAGCACTGCCTAGAAAAGAAATATACCGAGTTTTAGGGATTTATATATCAGTAAGCATTAAATCATGCTGAATATATATATGGGTATTTCCATCTTATTATACAGATAATTCTAGATTCTGTGTTTTCTGTTAGAATAACATATCTTTATATGGAGAAAACTATCCACAATTTAGTAAAGTGTGGGGTGCAAATACACCCCATGACTAACTATAAAGAATATATATTTTAGAGAAAGCGAATCCATTCAGTGATAATACATAGCAATACAGACAGTCACACACACACACACACACACACACACACACACACACACACACACACACACACACACACACACACACACACTCTCTCTCTCTCTCTCTCTCTCTCTCTCTCTCTCTCTCTCTCTCTCTCTCTCTCTCTCTCTCTCTCTCTATCCACGCCCATAATCAAACCATATTGCAGAAATGCCCGCAGATTTATCGTTTTATGTCAATAATATGTTTTTGTGTTTTTAACCATACTACCACTATGGAAGAGTTTACTCAACAATCTGTTGGTTAAATCCCACACTACAGCTGAGTAAAATAAATGCATGTTATGTATTTTAATATTTGTTTATATCTGTGAGTTTATTCTTGTTTTAGAATCCTGGGATGTATGCACACTACGTAGGTCTGAAATGGTTAATTGTACACTAGGACAGGATAATGGTTACACGTAAAATGTTTTGACCAGTTTTACTAAAATAGTGTTCAACCACGTCAATGATCTCGTGGCGGTGGAGGTGGTGGGAGGTGTGTGTGTGGTGTGTGTGTGTACATAGTCCAACTGAAGCTCACTTCTGACATCAGACAGACACACATAAACCCATTGGAACACGACTTAAAGGCTGATGACGACATTGGAGTTGAAGCACCGGTAAACTTCTAGTGATGAGAACAGGACTATGAAATTAAAGAATCACACAAAAACATGTCACGTGACGAAGCTCCGTGAGCAATTTGCATTCATATGTACAAATGGCGAAGACATAAAATCGATTTGTATGGATACCGTTATTCAAGCACCACTGGATGTAATCGGCATGTCCCATTAATAGAAGATCTAATCGATAGAAACACACTACAAACACACCGGGTCTGTGATGCCAGAATTAATAAGAGAAGTTGAAAAACTCAGTTTTTTTCTCGATACTAGACTACGGGCATGGACATCTGTAGCCTGTCAGGAAGTTGATGCAGGAAAAGCAGGCACAAGAGCTTCCTAATTGGAGAAAGGATACTTCCTCCGTTGGCACAATTCACAGTGCACTACTAATCTTCTGAAGATATTTGCAGATGTGTGTTTCTATACTGATAATCCGCCAATTGTCAAAAATCCAGAAACAGTTTAAGTCCGGTAATCGGGAAATTGTAACTCTTACTGTTATTGATAAAATATCTGTGTTTACAATGCTACACAACGTCACTGGTAAATATAAGTCCGTGCATGGAAAATCTTCTGACCAAATGTCAGTGGTGGAGATAACTTCCTCTGATAATGGAGATTTCACGAAGGAACTGACCTGACTAATAAGTTGGTTGTACTTTCAGTTCCAGAGACAGAGAGTCCATTTGGTCAATTTGACCCACTGATATTACGAATCATAATAGCGATTTCTTCAGGCGACAACTGGTCACCTCGCATTGACGCCTTTTTAAAGTTCTTTAAATAACCACTGGGATGAAAACGTGTTCCCTGTGACACTTTGCTATTAACTCTGGTTATTTCATGTTTAAGTATTCATAAACTGGTGGCAAAATAATTGAAAACCGCTGTCAGGAGAAGTACTTTAAGTTTTTCAGATGCCTGACACTCACTGTCGAAAGTCCGATAAAATGTGTACACGGAGTTCTTGAAGCATGTCTCTTTTAGAGCCACCTAAGTTTTGGAAAAGGCTCAAATCTAAGACGAGGAAGCAAATCTGCGTGCGTGGGATGAGACTTGTAGTCAACCATGGGATAGAGTCTATGTACGTAAAACGTTTTCCATAAACGGAAACTCTCTCGCACACATGCCTGATTGAAGGATCTTCAATAATCGATAACTCAGTTAATACTGAGCCGATTCTGAAACTATTTTCAGATTTTCTAAATCGCGGATAAATTTTGCACTGGGTAAATGTTTCTGAAATGGTGCAATAATAAGGAAATGCGGGTTATTTCATGTATGTCCTAACAGTCAAATCAAAATAGCAAAAATTTGGCAAAACCTACCACTAATTGAAACAGAAATAAAATTATGCAGAATGTGTTCGGTAGGTAGTTCCTGATGACATATAAAAAATCTATTCTTTTTTGACAGTTAAAGTTTATGGTATTTTCAGTCGTTTGGCCCAACATGAGAACGCAAACATAGCTATATCGCTGCAGCACATCAAGACAACTGCTTATATATGCAGAGGATATACATTTTCACATCAAATATAAATAAAGTATGCACCCATGTGTTTATTAAAGATGGTTAGACCAGAGAAATGAAGTAGATAGGCCTAATGTCAACAGTAATGGAGTGAGCATGGGGTTTGGCGACTATAACTGATTAACCAAAGAAAATTTGCAAATTCACGACGTCATGACCATTAAGGCACTCGACATGTTTATAACTGTGAAAACATTAAGCCCATCTGTAAATTAAACACGGGAAACAATTACATAACTCCTTCCAATATATTATATTTATTGTAACATATGGGTCAGGTTAATTTTATAAATGGGTGATCAAAGTAAACTGAAAACCGGGTTTCCTCGATATAATGAACCACGCTTTTGAAATAGTAAAACTTCGCGATTTTCTTCATTGTTAGACTATACTTTATTCAAATCAAATTAATTATTCACATTTGATCCAATAAAACTGATTAAATTGACAAATGCAATATTGATTCAATATTTTGATATTTGATTCAATTATTCACCCTTGATTCAATACAACTGATTAAATTGATTGATAAAATATTGATTCTAGTCTTTTGATATTCATACCATTTACATAGTGAGTTGTGTATTCAGCGAGAAGGCGTTATCAGATGGACCAACAGTTACTTTAACTGCCAAAGGATGTGATATTATTGCTAAAGCAAGTATTGAATGTGAGTCAGAGATAGTTATGAAACCTTATGCCGTGATTCATATTAAATGTCGAAAAGTATTTTGCAACCCTATAGCCGTACACAATTTAATTAAAAAACGAAAGCATGTATCAGAGTGTTATGCCCATTCAGCTGACTCAACTCGCACTCTCCGCTCAGAGGAACGCACATTCTCATATAGGACCATTGTTTGCTATGTGGAAATACTGATACGTATGATCGAAAGAAAAAACTGCATGAGCTCATTCCAGTACGGGCAATCGAATTTGATACGACATTACTGAGAGCATGTGATAAACATCAGGATGAATGGTCAGATAAGGTCAGGGGAAGGGTCGCATTCACACAGGACCTTCATGCAGCTGGCGCTGTTTATCATCAAACCTGTAAACTTTAGAATTGTTGAAAATGTGCCACATTCATACAGGAAAGAATGTGATGGTTTGTCAAAGAAAATAAAATCAGGAAGGCCGGAAGATACTGTTAGAGCCGAGGCTTTCATAAAGGTCACAGAAAACCTCGACGCGAATGACGAACAACAGAAAAATAGGCAGAAGCTTTACAAGGTTCAGATTTGCAACTATATCGGTTGACACACATGAAAGACAACCTTCTTGGGCATTTTGTCGATAACATAATCATCACAGAGATAAATGGTTCCTAAAATGTAGTGTCCTTCAGACGTACAGATTCGGCCATTCTAAATGAATTTTACAGACAACACAAAGAAAATGATCTTGAGGCAGAAAGGTTTAGATTAATAGAAGCGTGTGGCCACCTCATCAAGAGTGACATTAAGTCGGTCGTTCAATCTAAAGACGTTTATCCCTCTAGCCTTTCCATGTCTACTGTCGATGAAGCAACAGCCTTTCTACCACATTCATTGAGACTTTTGCGGAATACTTTCGATCTTGAAACGGACAAAGACTCAAAGGTCTGTTCCTTAGGACCGGCTATCATGCAGGCTACATGTCCCAGAAATATCATAGCTCCATTGCAATTAGGTCTGGCTGTTCAGATGCATTCTCATTTCGTATCCAGATTCCTCACCGAAACATTGAACACAATGAACAAGGAATCAGAAATTTCTGGTCCGTTTCCAGGACGATTCATGCAATACGCGGCAGGCAATTTTGACCATGATAGTAGAACACTCGATGGCTGTGGTACGTTTCATGGCATGTGCATGATAGCAATTGTGACGCCAAAAATTGATTTTGCTTCAGTGATAAAGAGCATAGCTGTGAGTGCAGATGGCATAGCTGCAGTTGGACATATTAATATACAGCCGTTCATAGCATGTAGTGACGGACTGGTCTTAAATATGAGAGCAATCCATCATCAACAGAAAACAATGCCACATCTTTAGTGGACCTACTTTGAAAAACGTCTTTGTCACTTCGCTCTCCTAAGCAGCATGGTCTGGTTATATGCAATCAATATCCAAGCGACACACCCGGGACAAGCATCTATGATATTCCTCCCAATGATCGACATGAATCCAAATGACATGACTTGTGTCAACTCCACTCTGAATTTCATATCGGAACATGCCAGGCATTATGAAGTAACACCCGTTGTGACATTTTATCAGCCGTTGTGGTGGAAAGTCATGTCAATTCTTGAAAGTGCTTCCACGGATAGTCCATTACAATCAATGGTGGTAAGGTTTGGTGGCTTTCATACATTAACGAGCTTTCTTGTGAGCATTGGACTCTTGGTGGCATGGACATGTCGCCAAGACCTTAGGGAGGCACAGTTTGCCACATACTGATTGGTAAAGCAGTGGCAAGAGCTCTCCGTGGCCACTTCATTATTGATGCTGTCATTTACACACTTTTACTGTGTAAGATCTTTCAAACAAAATTGCCTCTGCTATCTCAAGATACAGAGGAAACAGACATTGAAAGTGGAAGTAACACTGTCCCCGAGGAACTTGATCAAATAGCGACGATGTACGATGACCTTATGTTAGGCAAATTTACTCTCCAAGAGGTAGAGTCATCAGTAGAGTTGCAGTCTTTTCACAGGAAACTGCAGAGATGGCAACTATTTCATCAGAATATTACACTGCCAAGCTGTGGGTAAATTATGTGGGTATGATCACCATTGTGCATGAATCTATCAGTTCTGATTGGTTCCTTCATCTTCAAACTATGCAAGCCATATTGCAGTACTTAGCGGCATCCGGTCCCAATCTGTACACAAAATCAGTGTACCTCTACCTCCAGAAAATGAGGTTACATAAAACACACCCTCAGGTGTACATGCAATTCTCCCAGGGATTGCACGTTGCTCGGAGGTCAGCGCGTATTTGGGCTGGATTATCGCCGGATCTTGTGATTGAACAGCTTCTAATGAGGAGTCTTAAGACGAGTTGTGGCCTCACCACGGGTAGGGGCATGACTGAAACACAGCAAATAGTTTGGTCTTTGTCAAGACCCATATATATGGAAGTTAATGTTGCCATGGAGCAGTTCACATCAGGCACATATGACACAAGTGAGCAACAAAGATTTATCGTTGGCTAGGAAAACAAGGGACACTGCCGATTCTAAAAAACGTATGTCCTTCATTGAATGGCGTTCACCATTTGACACAAATCCATCACTTCGGAACATAGTTAATGGCATTGCAGCTGGAGCACACGTAAACGTACATAACGCAAAATAAATTGGAAATGTCAATCTTAATGAAATGGATGGGCAACGAGTTCTCACGCATTCTTTCAGGAAAAAGAAACAGGCCACAACATTTGAATCCAAGGTTGCTGTCAGGATTTGCAGTGATATGGTCCAGATAGATCCCTTACTTCTGTTTCAAAGGTTAATCATCACAGGATCTCAGACAAATGATCTAGCAAATGCTCTGACCTATGATCTGTATAGCTACCCTCCAGCATTGTTCGAAGGAAAGAACAGTCTCGTAGAAGCGATAAAACCACAGCGTTCAAATATGTACTTGATGGGGGCGCTCTTCTCCACCGTATTCAGTGGCAAGTAGGTAGCACGTATGGCAAAATATTGCAAGACTATAGCAACTATGTGACAACACACTATGGTCAACCAGTGGTTGTTTTCGATGACTACGGGACATGTCCGTCAACAAAAGACAATACCCATGAACGCAGGGCAGGATATGAGGGTAGCAATGCGATTTTCAGTCCATCCATGAAACTGCAGTTGAACCAGAAAGAATTTCTCTCCAATAGTGAAAAAAACCCAACGATTCCCTGCATTACTGGGTGAAAAGGTTGCTCAGTGTGATTGTGAGGTAGCACATGCCAAAGGAGACACCAATGCATTAATCTGGAAAGCTGCAATTAATGCTTCAAAGATCTGTGAAGCAGTACTGGTCGGGCATGACACTGCCCTGCTTACTCTCCTCATACAGCATACTGAGAGGAACAAGCATGATATGCACTTCCGTCCTGATCCAAAGAAAGGAGCACCTCCGAAATGTATAAGTGTGAATTCCATCAGGCGTACACTAGGAAAGAGCATTTATGAGAAAATATTCTTTATGACAAACCTTTTTCGGATGCGATACAACGTCCAGAATATTTGTTATAGGCATATCCGTTGTACCTAAACTCATGAATGACATCAAGGTATTCCGTGACCAGGCCAAAGTATTTGAAAGTGCAGGATCATCGAAGAAAGATCTCATATATGTTGGTGAGAAGGCCATGATTATTCTGTATAAAGGAACAGAAAATGACAATCTTAACATGATAAGGTATCAACGATTCCAGGAGCTTGTAACAATCAGTTTAAAGGCCATCCACCCAAACATGTTACCACCACCATCTGCGGTGATGAACTACCACAGCCTCCGTGTGTTCCATCAGATCCAACAAAGGAAAGGGAATGTCTTGAATACTGAACAATGGGGCTGGAAGATTTCAGAAGGTAAACTGATATCAGTACAGGCTGACTTGGATCTTTCCCCGAAATTCCGGCTTGAATCTGTGAGATTCACCTGCAGATCGGATTGTGGTACTATGCGATGCAGATGTTGTCGGCATGGACTTGATTGTTCGTCTGCTTGTTCTGGGTGCAGGGGCATTTGTCAAAACATGTCAAATGATGACCTGGATGAAAATGAAAATTAAATGAATGTAGAAATCATTTCAAACATCGAATTGTGGTGTCACATATTATTTAGACTGGTGTCCATATTGGACGGTGACGTCATAGAGTGGGAATATTGTGATAACGACATTTTTCTCTGGTAGATTGGTGGCATATTTCTATCTGTTTGTAACGCATTTGTGTGGTCTAAATGGACCGTTACCGTGATACACGCTTTATTATACTTGATTGGCGGCCATCTTGGTATCCATCTTAAATTTAACATGTTCCACTCAAAGGATTTTACTAGATTTTTAAGACATCATTTCTACACCCTAAAAAAATAAGTGTTTTCGTTCCTGTTATAATTAGTGGTGGGTCAAACCTTATTTTGACTGGACTATAATAATATATTTAAAATGCAGCTGGCATGTAGGTCAGCAGGGCACAGATGCACATCCTGATTAGTGCAGGAAGGGTGCGCATATAGCGGTGACTTTCTTCCAGCCACCAGACCTGAAGAAAGCAAACACACATGCATACCCCGGATGTACGGCTCTGGCTTCCGGCCACGCAATGGTCCGAGGAGGCCCGCCCTACTCTAAATTGTATTACACTAGTCATACTGAAGTCGACTGCCTTATACAGCAAGTGAAATTAAACAAAGAAGCACACATGTAACCAACCGTACAAGGTTTTAGCGTACCAAACTAGCACTTTAATTCATCTTTCCAGTGTATCCATTTATCAATCTGACGTCATATGACGTCATAATCAGCTAAACGGAGTATAGGGTGACGTCATAATCATTACATCATAAATGATTCTATATGGTCTGTCTTTAACTCTTAATAGTACGACACGTTGTACGAATTGTATGTCTCTAGTATTTAATAAACATGCTGTAGAATATTTTGAACTTAATTTGACTGGACGCTGTTGCTGCCATAGGCAGCAACATCGCCCAGTTAAATTAGTTCAAAAATATGCAATAGCTTACTTGTATAGCTTTCTGGAAATTAATCATCGGGAGTTCAGAGGTCGATCGATTCCAACACGAGCGTGTTGTTGGTTGAGCATAGATAGAGATGGGCGGGGCATGGCTAAAAATGGGATAGTCCATTAATTGCGTTGACAATTTAATGCCTATATCTCGCCTGTAAACTATTCGCAGCATGCATTTGTATCGGCTGTAAAATGTTTCAAATGACTATTATTATTACATCTGAGAAAAATTTACCATATAAAAATAACAAAAGCGGAGAATATAACATGAGAACGGAAATAAGGTATTGATATAATCTTAGAAAGTAAGGAAACGCCTGAATATGTCTTTTATCACCTAAAACTGTATAATAAAAGTGCAGTTATTTCCGTCATATATAAACTACATCAAATACTGGTGTCAACAATTCACAGAAAAAGAATCATAGAATTACATATTGCACAGATACCAACTATTAAAAAGACATTCAAATCCCAGCGTATGGCGCTTGGGTTAAAATATGTTACGAGTCTAGACCCGAGCGTCCTGCTCTTCATTAATACACTCAAAATGGTTCAAGGATCACGTCTGCCTAAAACGTACCATGTTGTAAGATTCATTTATTATGTACCGAATCCAGTAAAGTAACACATCTTTACGTTGATAGAGACATCCTACTCATAACACTAGCTCTTTATAGACGAGGTGGCGAGCCATAGTGTGAGTGAGAGAGAGAGAGAGAGAGAGAGGGAGAGAGAGAGAGAGAGAGCGAGAGCGAGAGCGAGAGAGCGAGAGAGCGAGAGAGAGAGAGAGAGAGGGAGAGAGGGAGAGTGGGAGAGAGAGAGAGAAAGAGTGCGAGAGTGAGAGAGAGAGGGAGAGAGAGAGAGAGAGAGAGAGAGAGAGAGTGAGAAGGAGAGCGAGAGAGAGAGAGAGAGAGAGAGAGAGAGAGAGAGATGCACAGTAGTCAATTAATTAATTAGTGTTTCAATGCAATGTCTCACAAGACGCATCTTGATAACACTCCATATATTTCTGTAGTTTTGACCTATCGCTTGTAATGATCTGCTATTTACTTGAATCAAATCAGGATCACACAATTTATATAGTCCTATAGTGTGGTTAAGGAGCCCGATAATGGAGATGTTACAACTTCACCAACAGAAAATTGGCACAACACAACCTAAACCTTGGGTTCTGTCCAAGATTTAGGTGTTTACGTGATGCAATGCTGCTAGTGTAGCATTGGCCTGCATGGCGCTGCCACTTGGCACTGGTATTCTCGGGGCTGGGTCAACCACAAACAAATTTTGCCAGATGCGTAACGACTCGGCGGAGGCTGCGCTCTGCATGTCTTCTCTTTTGGTGCAACACAGGTAATCGAGGGTACGGTGTATGTGCGTGTGTGTAGGGAGGTGCAAACTTCCCTGCTCTTCGGACTCCAATCAGTCGTCCTGTACGTCGTGAGAAATGAAATCGGCTAACACTATCCTTAATGGTGTAACAAGTGCGGAAATTGGTTACTACCATTTATCGAATAACGGATAATAACGGAAAGACTTCAGGTACTTACTGAAGACAGCGATGGGTCATCTGGCTTTGCTGTAAATGTAACCAACAGCAATGGTGATTCTGTGCCTAGCATTGAATCGATCTGAATAGGAATTCCGTTTATACAATACCGTCAAATGATGAAGATGTGCCTATTACAATAGATTCTGACTCTAAGATATCACAACAGGCTGACAGAAATGTTCCCGGAGCGGAAATGTTCCTGGAGGTAATCAGTTAGGTCAACAAAGGCGTATCCATGTAGACCATTACCAACAAGTAGATGCTCCTGCATTAGATCAACAACCAGTCACTCAACACAGTGATTGTTTAAGAGCTTGAGGTCGTGGGAGATATTAACAATCACGTTGCGGTTGACATGGTTGGGAACACTCTCGATTTGGACAATATCAAACCAGCAAAGTATGTTATCAAGATATGGTGGCCATGTGATGCCATGCCTTTATATCAGTTGAATGGTAACATTTACTTAGGTGGACAATCAGGACAACAGTGAGAACAAAGTCAATGTCCAATGCTGTGAAATCATTGGTCGATTCATGGTACAACAGCCGCAGGAATGTTGTATGTGGTAAGCGTTTCACTAGCATGCCTCTTTTTTAGATACTTTTGGGAGAGGGATTTACATATGTAGGTCTAAGCCAGATCTTTCGCCATCTATGAAGGCTGGACATAGAGATGATCATTCATCTGTGTTCGGCTTCCGTGACAAACTCACTCTCGTGTCCTATGGCGCTAAGAAAGGCAAGGTTTCATTATGTTGACATATATGCATCATGCTACTCCAGTTGTTGGTGAATTGCAAACACCTGAAAGAATAATTCACTATAACAATGCCAAGAGCAACGCTGACAGCATATATTATCTTGCAAGTGTTGTAACATATCCTTGTAAAATTAACAGATGACCAATAGTTATTCTTTTCAACAATATAGATGCTGCATGTATAGCTGCTCTTATTATTTGGATTTATAATAACCTATGAGAGGCATCAATGCTCAGACAATGCAAGTCTGTTGTTGAATTAGGAAATGAGCTCGTATCAGGTATACTTCAGCAAAGGATTTGAGCATCAAAGACCTTGTGCGAGCCACGCAGCTGGGGGTTCTCCCAATGTGCTAATTGGGACAGAGAAGTCTAACAAACAAACATGGTAGATACTTTGTTTGTCCTCGAATTGTAGACAGGAAAATTTGCAAACACTGTGACATGTGTCACGATTTCACTTGCGCCGAACACAGTATCAATACACTACACTGTGGCTAAATGAAATGCGTGGCAAAATCGCAGATTCACAAACTGACAACTAATTCAAATCCAAAACGCATGAGCACAAATCATTCTTGATTTAACTGTTATGATTTCAGTATTGGTAACCCTAACATATTGTGCCTACAATTTATGTTGTTGGGGTGCAAGTACACCACAGGCCAGATGCCAGTGCTAATATGTGGATGAAACCATAAACTTGCTAATTATACTAAAGGGAACAAAGTAATTTTATTTGCACTTTATATAGCTACAATTCCGTATTTATTCAGCAAAGGGGTTATATAGCTGTAGTACCAGAATGTAATTAATGTGTTTCCTATGAGGTGTAAGCACAGCCCGGAAAAGAAATATAATGAGTTTTCGAGTTTTATATACCAGTAAGCATTACATCATAATGAATATATTCTGTGTTTTCTGGTAGAATTAAATATCTCTATATGAAGAATTCTGGTAGAATTAAATATCTCTATATGGAGAAAACTATCCACAATTTACTAATGTGTGGGGTGCAATTACACCCCAGGATTATAAAAAATACACATTTTAGAAAAATAGAATCCATTCAGTGATAATAAATATCAGTAGACATTTTATCTCTATCCATGCACATAATCAAAACATATTGACGAAATCGGTGAAAGATTGTAGAAAAATTGCAGATTTTCCTTTTTCTGTCAGTAATTTATTTTTCTGGTTGTAACCATACTACTACTATGGAAGAATTTACTCAACAAATCTGTGTGGAAATCCCACACTACACTTGAGTAAAATAAATGCATATCTACCTTTAACAATCATCTCAACGGCTTCAGCAGTGGTATTGAGAACTGTCCATTTACAGACCAGGAGAAAAGTATTTGAGAAAATATACCACTAGAATGACTGGCTCGATAAGCGATCCAGACATTCCAGTGGTAAATTTTCAAAAAGTCTTCTCTTAGTCTGCAAATGGACATTTTCAATGAGAAAATTTAATTTTTAAAACCAAATTCGAGGGTTAAAAGGTTAAGTATTTTAATAATCGTTTATATCTGTGTGTTTATTATTGTTTTAGAATCCTGGGGTGTATGCACACCATGTAGGTCTGAATCAGATGATTTTAGACTGGGACAGGATAGTAGTTAAATGTAAAATGTTTTGACACGTTTTACTAGAATATTGTTCAACCAGATCATTGTCCTGGGTGGATTGGGAGTGGGGTGTAAATAGTCCAACTGAAGTTCAGTTCTGACACCAGACAGACACAAATAAACACATTGGAACATGACTTAGGTTGATGACGACATTGGATTTGAAGCACCGGTAAAGTTCTAATGATGAGAACAGGACTATGAAATGAAAGAATCTCACAAAAAAACATGTTATGTGATGAAACTCCGTGACCAATTTGCATTCAAATGTACACGTGGCGAAGACCTAAAATCGATTTGTGTGGATACTTTTATCGAAGCACCACTAGATTTCATCGACAAGTCTGATTTATAGAGGATCTAATCCATAGAAACACACTAGAAACACACCAGGTCTGTGATCTCGGAAGTAATAAGAGATGTTGAAGAACTCAGTTTTTTCTGGGTATTGATTTACGGGCATGGACATATGCCACCTGTCAGGAAGTTGATGCAGTGAAAGTAGGCACAAGAGTTTCCTAATTGGAGAAAGGATAATTCCTCCATTGGCACAATTCACAGTAAACTACTAGTCTTCTGAAGATATTTGCGGATATGTGTTTCCATACTGATAATCTCCCAATTTTAAGAATAAAAAAGATATTTTATGTCTGGTAATCCGGAAATTGGAACTTCTATTACTGTTAAGGATAACGTATTTGTGTTTACACGCCTGCACAACTTTATATATATATCTGTACAAGGAAAATCCTCTGACCGAATGTCAGTGATAGAGCTAACATCCTCTGATGATGGAGACTTCACTGAAGGTCTGATGCAACTAATAATTTCTCACTTGGGTGAGAGAGAGAGCGAGAGATAGAGATATATAGAGAAAGAGAGAGAGAGAGAGAGAGAGAGAAAGAGAGAGAGAGAGAGAGAGAGAGAGAGAGAGAGAGAGAGTCAATTAATTAAGTAGAGTGTTTCTACGCAATGCATCACACGATGCAGCTTGATACCACTCCATGCCATGGAGCTAGATATTTTTTCAGTTTTGACCTATCGCTTGTAATGATCTACTATTTACTTGAATCATGTCAGGATCACACACTTTTATATAGTCTGATAGTGATGTTAAGGAGCCCGATAATGGAGGCTTTACAACTTCACCAGCATAAGATTGGCACAACACACATGATGTACACTTTGGATTCTGTCCAAGATTTAGGTGCTTAGCTGATGCAATGTTGGTAATGTAGCATCTGCCGGCATGCCCTCTGCCACTTGTCACTGGTATTCTTGGATTCCCAAAAGGACGGGCGGGGCTGGGTCAACCACAAACAAATTTTGCCAGGTCTGTAACAACTCAGCGGAGGCTGCGCTCTGCACGTCTTCTCTTTTGGTGCAACACAGGTAATCGAGGGGATGGTGTGTGTGTGCGTACGTACGTGCGTGCGTGCGTGCGTGCGTGCGTGCGTGTGTGTACGTGTAGGGAGGTGCAAGCTTCCCTGCTCTTCGGACTCCAATCAGTCGTCCCATACGTAGTGAGAAATGAGATCGGATAACACAATTCTTAATGGTGTAACAAGTGCGGAAATTAGCTACTACCATTTATTGGATAATGGACAATTACTGCTTCTCTTAACAATCATTTATTGGCAATCAAACATTATAAACAATAAAACATTAATAATATCAGTAATTGTATCTTTCAGCTCTGGATTAAATATTTCACAAGTATTGAGTACGACCAGTTACCCTGTTATGTAGATAACATTTTATGTTGTTCATCCTAATATTCTTAAGTGTAACAGATGAGGTTCCAGTAACTGGCTGGTTTGCTCCTTTATATTAAGGATCCGATAATAGTAATTTACTAGTAAGTTGCACATTTGATTCTATTAGCTAAGTCTTGGAATTCATACATTCTTGTAACAATGAAAGTACTTGTGTAATGGAATGATGAGATTCCGTGTTCTCTTGCGGGAATTCTGAAAGTTATGTCTTCCAGGAGGACCGCGTCAGAAGAAGAGTTCTGAAGCTGACTGTTGGAAAATTATATGCAAGTATTGTGATGTATGAGAAGTGTGTTTCCAGGAGGACCACTTAAGCCAAAGTCTATATGTGGGGAATTCCTCAGCAGAGTTTGAAAATTACACAACAGCATGTTTACAAAGTAATTTCAGTTAACAGCACAATTTATATGTCGAGCATATATTACAGAACCCTTTGTCTGATGTATATGAGATATGTGAGTGATCAGATTTATAAGCAATATCCTTGAGTGATCAGCAATCAGATACGAATTAATTGATTGGTAAGATTTCAGGTACGAGTTACTTGAATGATTTGATTTTCTAACAATTAGTATTTAGAATAACAGGAAAAACATGACCTCTAATAATTCGTAAATTTTAAGAAACTAAACCGTTGCGATTTAATAAAATCAACTTTGAAACTATGTTTTTATCACTTTGTTGGTAGTAAATTCATTCTATGAATTTATTTGGAGAGCGAGTATTATAATGTGCGTGTAGCACGGAGATATTGAAGCCTGCGAAGACCACCGATTACCGACCAGTTAAAATATCAAAAGCGGCTCTAGGAAGGTTTTTGAGAATGGCAGTTAATGCGATATTATAATATACAATAATCTCTTATGTAAAACGACCTAATATAAGTTAAATATTGCCGATCTAAAATCCCTTCAAATATGCTATAATCCCTCTATCACCATGGCAAATCAAACATGTTGCTAATGCGAAATGAGGAAGCTAACTGTGCCTTTCTAATTCAATTGTCACGAGAGAAAGCTGATGTCTTTATCATCGCATTCGTCTGAGTCCCATCAGTCAAAACTTGGGTATATTTTCATTTCCTCATGACTATCCGTCAGTGTATCTTTTTTATGTCATCCGAGGTAGAATTGGTGTTGAATAATAATGACTAACTTGTGAAGAACTAAATGGATTGCTACCAGTAGATTGGCTTTAGTAGGTGGCCCTTCGCAAAGAGGGAGACCGGTCCAATTCACCACTAATTGGAAACTTTAATGTCAGTGGCGATGAGTGAGGGAGGAAAAGATACAGGACGACTAGCTCCAACATGGATGCATTCATTTATAAAAAGGATTAATAGTACGATCATTAAAAATAATCTTGTCCTTCGAGGGTGAAAATGCACCAGATGCAGATCCTTTATATGATATTTCTTTATATATTTCAATTATGATTCTATGCTTTAATTTTGGGGATCTTTTAGACATACACCATTTTCCATTGACTTAAATTGCATTTTTACTGTTCAATTTGCCTTTGTGAACAACTTGCATGTGCTGTGAACTAAACTGAGACTAAATGGAAGTACTTACTGAAGTCAGTGATGGGCTATCTGGCTTTGCTGTAAATGTAACCGTCAGCATTGATGATTATGTGCCTAGCATTGAATCTCTATCTGAATTTGAAGTGCATTTATCCAAACCGTCAAATGATGAAGATGTGCCTATTTCAATAGATTCTGACTCTAAGATATCACAACAGGCTGATGGAAATGTTCCCGGAGCGGAAATGTTCCTGGAGGTAATCAATTAGGTTAACAAAGGCGTACCCATGTAGAGCATTACCAACAAGTAGATGCTCCTGCATTAGATCAACAACCAGTCACTCAACACAGTGATTGTTTAAGAGCTTGAGGTCGTGGGAGAGATTAACAATCACATCACGGTTGACATGGTTGGGAACAGCAAAGGATGGTATCAAGATATGGTGGCCATGTGATGCCATGCCTTTATATCAGTTGAATGGGAACATTTACTTAGGCGGACAATCAGGACAACAGCGAGAATAACACCAATGTACCAATGTTGTGAACTCATTGGTTGGTTCATGGTACAACAGTCGTGGGAATGTTGTATATGGTAAGCATTTCACTAGCATGCCTCTTTTTGAGGAACTTTTGGGAGAGGGATTTACATATGTAGGTTAAAGCCAGATCTTTTGCCATCTTTGAAGGCTGGAAAGAGAGATGAGCATTCATCTGTGTTCGGCTTCAGTGCCAAACTCACTCTCGTGTCATATGGTGCCAAGAAAGGCAAGGTTTCATTATGTTGACATTTATCATCATGATACTCCAGTTGTTTGTGAATTACAAATGCCTGAAAGAATCATTCACTAAAATAATGCCAAGAGCAATGCTGACAACATATATAATCTTGCAAGTGTTGTAACATATCCTTGTAAAATTAACAGATGATCAATAGTTATTCTTTTTTAACGTTATAGATGCTGCATGCATAGGTGCTCTTATTGTTTGGATTTATAATGACCTATGAGTTGCATCAATGCTCAAACAATGCAAGTCTTGTGGAATTAGGAAATGAGCTCGTATCAGGTTTACTTCAGGAAAAGATTTGAGCATCAAATACCTTGTGTGAGCCACGCAGTTGGGGTTTCTCCCAAATGTGCAAATTGAGACAGAGAGGTCTAACGAACAAACATGGCAGATACTTTGTTTGTCATCAACTTGTAGACAGGAAAAGTTGCAAACACCGTGACATGTGTCAAGATTTGACTTGCGCTGATCACACTATCAATACCCTTCACTTTGAGGACTGTGGTTAAATGAAATGCATGACAAAATCCCAGATTCACAAACTGACAACTAATTCAAATCCAAAACGCATGAGCATAATTCATTCTTGATTTAACTGGTAAGATTTCAGTGTTGGTAATCCTAACATATTGTGCCTACCATTTATGTTGTTGGGGTGCAAGTACACCCCAGGCCAAATGGCAGTTCTAATATGTGGATGAAACCATAAACTTGCTATTTATACGGAAGGGAACTAAATAATTTTATTTGCACTTTATATAGCTACAATTCCCTATTTATTCAGCAAAGGGGTTATATGGCTGTAGTACCAGAATGTAATTAATGTGTTTCCTGTGAGGTGTAACCACAGCCCAGAAAAGAAATATAATGAGTTTTCGAGATTCATATACCTGTAAGCATTATATCATACTGAATATATTTCGATTTTAGTATACAGATAATTCTAGATTCTGTGTTTTCTGGTGGAGTTAAATATCTCTATGTGGAGAATTCCGGTAGAATTAAATATCTCTTAATGGAGAAAACTATCCACAATTTACTAATGTGTGGGGTGCAATAGCACCCCAGGATTATAAAGAATACATTTTTTAAAGAAAAATAGAATCCATTCGGTGATAATAAATATCAATAGACATTCTATCTCTATACATGCATATAATCAAATCATATTGACGAAATGTATGAAAGATTGCAGAAAAATTGCAGATTTTCCGTTTTCTGTCAGTAATTTATTTTTCTGGTTGTAACCATAATACCACTATTAAAGAATTTACTCAACAAATCTGTTGTGGAAATCCGACACTACACTTGAGTAAAATGAATGCATATCAACCCTTTAATAATCATATCAACGGTTTCAGCAGTGGTATTGAGAACTGTCCATTTACAGACCAAGAGAAGAGTATTTTAGAAAATGTACCACAAGAATGACTGGCTCGATAAGTGATCCAGTCATTCCAATGGTGGATTTAAAAAAAAGTCTTCTCTTAGTCTGCAAATGGACATTTTCAATGAGAAAATTTAATATTTTAAACCAGATTCGAGGGTTAAAGGGTTAAGTATTTTAATATTCGTTTATATGTGTGTGTGCTTCCTAATTGGAGAAAGGACAATTCCTCCGTTGGCACAATTCACAGTAAACCACTAGTCTTCTGAAAATATTTGCGGATATGTGTTTCTGTACTGATAATCTCTCAATTTTAAGAAAAGAAATGATATATTATATATATATCTGTACACGATTAATCCTCTGACCGAATATCAGTGATAGAGCTAACATCCTCCGACGATGGAGACTTCACTGAGGGTCTGATCCGACTAATAATTTCTCGTTTGGGGGGGGGGAGAGAGTGAGAGAGAGAGAGGGCGAGAGGGAGAGAGGGATGGAGGGAGGAGAGAGAGAGAGAGTGAGAGAGGGAGAGGGAGAGCGGGGAGGGGGAGAGAGAAGGGAGAGGGGGAGGGGGAGAGGGGAGAGAGACGGGGGGAGGGGGGTGACAGAGGGGGGGGGAGAGATGGGGAGAGAGGGTGAGAGAGAGAGAGTGGGGGAGAGGGAGGGAGAGGGAGAGAGAGAGAGAGGGGAGAAAAGGGGAGAGAACGGAGAGAATGGGAGAGAGGGGGAGAGAGAGGGGGGGAGAGAGGGAGGGAGGGGGATGGAGCGAGAGAGAGGGAGGGGTTTGGGGTTATGGGTGGGTGAAGGAGAGAGAGAGAGAGAGAGGGAGAGAGAGAGAGAGAGAGAGAGAGAGAGAGAGTCCATTTGCTCAATTTGACGGACTGATATTACGAATTATAATAGTCTGTTTAAAGTTCTTCAAATAACCACTGGGAAGAAAACGTGTTCCCCACAAAATTTAGATATTAACCCTTGTTAATACCGCTTTAAATTTTTATGAACTGCTGGCAAAATAATTGCTCACGCGGACAGCAAACGAGGATGAAATCCGTTGTCGCGAGAAGTACTTGAAGATTTTCAGACTCAGACCTGCGAAGGGGAAGGGCTCGCACTGTCAAAAGCTCGATAAAATGTGCACATGGAGATCGTGAAGCATCTCTTTTTTATAGCCCCCTAGGTTTCGAAAAAGGTGCAACTTCAATACGAGGAAGCCAATCGGCATGCGAGGAAGAAAATCAGCATGCGTGGGATGTGGCTGGAAGTCGCCCACGTGACAAGAGTCTATATAGGGAAAAATGTTTTCCATAAATGGATACGCTCTCGCGAGCATGCCTGATTGAAGGATCGTCAATGTTCGATAACTCAGTTAATACTGAGCCGATTCTAAACCTATTTCAGATTTGTAAATCGAGGATAAATCTTGCACTGAAAAAATGTAAAGCCCTTTCCAAGATGGTGCAATAATACGGAAATGCGGGTTATTTCATATGTAGAGGTGACTTTCTCCCAGGCACCGGACCTGAAGAAAGTAAGCAAGCACGGATGCTATGGAGGTACCATACCGGCTCTGGCTTCCGCCGGTGAAACGACCCAGGACGGCCCGACTTACTCGGACTTTATTTCCACTAGTCAGAACGAAGTCGACTGCATTATACAGGAACTGAAATCAAACAAAGAAACACACATGTAACAACCCTTAATAAAGTTAATTAGTGTAACAAACTAACATTTTAAGTCACATTTCCAGAGTATCCATTTATCAAGCAGACGTCATATGACGTCATAATCAGCAAAGTGGTGTGTAGGATGACGTCATAATCATTACGTCATAAATGATCATATATGGCCTGTCTTTAACTCTTAATAGTACGACACATTGTGCGAATTGTTTGTCTCTACTATTTAATAAACATGCTGT